>APFE030129876.1:21563-73166 GCA_000404065.3 Pinus taeda
CACTCCCAGATGTGGGTAAAGGGATCCCCGCTATAGTTCATTGTCGATAGCAGGAGCCAAAAGAACCTCATTTCGGCAGAGGTCGTGAAGTGGCTGGGCTTACCGACCACAGCACATCCATAACCATACACCATTGGGTGGCTTCACCAAGGACAAGATCTTCGCATGAGCCAGCAGTGTCGCCTTCCATACAACATCAAGCCTTTCACGGATGAGGTATTATGTGACATTGCCCCCCTTGAAGTTTGTGATGTATTATTAGGACAACCATACTTGTGGAAGTGACATGTTGTGTATGAATCAAGGCCTCATGTTGTTATTATTACTTAGGGAAATAAGTTGTACAGGATACTAGAGGTAGCACCGCCTACCGCCATCTCTTTGGTTACTGCAAAACAATGTAGTAAGCTCATTTCCAAAACTGGGAAATTTGTTTTCCTGATGATATGCCCTCAAGGAAAGAAGAAGACAGTGGCCACGACCTCTAGACAGGGCCCCTCCGCACGACAACTATAGATGGACAAGGTCGTGGAGGAGTATGAGGACATCTTCACCTCCCTCGCAGGGGTTCCTCTGCATTGTCAGGTCAAGCACTCCATCGATCTGACCCTAGGTGTGCCGCTGCCTAATGGATCAATCTATCGACGCTCCATTCTTAAGAACAATGAAATCAAGAGGCAGATTCAGGAGCTGCTACAGAAAGGTCACATCCATCCAAGTTCATCACCCTGTGGGAGCCCAATCATGTTGGTACAAAAGAAGGATGCGACTTGGAGGCTCTGTATTAACTATCGGGTGCTGAACAATATCACTATCCATAATAGGTACCCAATCCCACAGATCGATGACCTCCTGGACCAACTAAAGGGGGAAAAATATTTCAGCAAGATGGATTTGAAGTCAAGATATCACTAGGTACCAATCGAACCCTTCGATGTGTGGAAGACTGCCTTCAAAGCCAAGGAGGGCCTTTTCAAATGGTTGGTTATGTCTTTCGGATCGACGAATGCTCCTGCAACCTTCATGAGGCTAATGGATGACATGTTGCGGCCATTCACCAACTCATTTGTAGTGGTATACTTGGATGACATCCTGATCTTCAACCAGAGTTGGGAAGAGCACCTCCAGCACATCCAACAGGTTCTCCAAACACTGCGACAACACAAGTTATGTGTTAATTTGGATAAATGCACTTTTGGCATGACCTAGGTTCAGTATCTGGGATACATTATTGATGAACACGGGGTGCATGTGGATCCAGCCAAGATCCAAGTCATTCGGGATTGGCCCTCTCCAACCACTCTAACGGAGCTCCGCAGCTTTCTAGGTCTTGCTAACTTCGACAGCAAGTTTGTGTTGGGATTTTCTCATATCACTTGGCCCTTGAGTCAAGTCACCAAGGGAGGAGTGAAAGAAAAATTATTTTGGTCTGAATCTCAACAGAAGGCATTCACAGAGTTGAAAGATCGCCTCTGCTCGGCACCAGTGCTCGCATTGCCAGACTTGAAACAACCATTTGAGGTCAAGACAGATGCCTCTGACTATGCTATTGGGGTAGTCCTTACTCAATACAGGCATCCAGTGTCATATCACAGTGAGAAACTTTCAGACACAATCCAGAAGTATCCCACTTATGACAAAGAGATGTATTCCATTGTGCAGGCCTGCTGACAATGGAAACATTACATTTTGGGGAAGGAAACGGTCATCCACACAGACCACAAAGCCCTCCAGTTCATACAGACCCAAGGGAAATTACAAAATGATCACCACCAGAAGTGGTTCACATACCTGCAATAGTTCCATTTGAATATCAAGTATAAGAAGGGTAGCACCAATAATGTTGCAGATTGCCTCAGTCGACCACCAATCATGTCACTAACCACTGTGCTCAACTCTTGTGGGCACGAGACTTCTGATTGGCCACTTCTCTACAAAAGCGACCCAGACTTTGGCCACACATACCAGACACTCTTGAAGGGTCGGCACGTTCCAGATTTTCACCTCTATGATGCCCTGTTATGCCACCTAGGTCACCTTTGTGTTCCTTCAAGCAAGCGTGCTAAGATGATTTGGGAAACACACTACAGTTGGGTTGTTGGGCATTTTGGGGTCGAGAAAATGGTGGCAATACTATAGAAGTATTTCTACTGTCTGAATCTTCGACAGGATGTTGGGAAGTACGTCAGATCATGTATTGCCTGCATCATTGCCACACCAACAATCAAGAAGCAAGGCCTCTATACCCTGCTGCCTACCCCTAGTCAACCTTGGGAATCCATCTCCATGGATTACATGTCAAGCCTTCCTTCCACTAAGCATGGAAACGACTGTGTTTTTGTGGTCGTCGACAGGTTCTCGAAGATGGCCATTATGGCAGCCTGCAAGAAGAATATCACAGCAGAAGCCACTGCTAAACTCTTCTTTGAACGAGTGTGGGTGCACTTTGGGATCCCACAGTCTATCATCTCATATCGGGATAGTAGGTTCCTCGGTACATTTTGGTCCAGTCTCTGGTCGATGCTGGACACCAAACTCACTAAGTCCACAGGCTTCCATCCTCAAACTAATGGCCAGACAGAGGTTGTCATCAGGATGATTGAACACATTCTGAGCATGTACAACTCAAAGCATCCATGCACATGTGATGAGAGCCTTCCCTATGTTTAGCACAACTACAACCGGGCTCTTCACAGCTCGACTGGCCACAGCCCTTTTAAGGTGGACTTGGGATTCTAGCCGCTATGTCCCATTGATGTGGCCATGCCATTTGCAGCTACTCACGCAGATTCGTCTCATGTCAAGTCCGAAATAGATAAGGCAAATAGTGTCATTGAGCACATCCAACTTATTCACTAGAAAGTCCATGAAATTCTAGAGAAATCAAATGCAAAGTACAAGCAGCAACATGATCAACATCGGGTGCCACACAAGTTTCAGGTGGGCGACAAAGTCTGGTTGAATTTGCAAAAGGAATGCCTTACCGGAGCCTATCAGAAACTCAGACCACTTTGATATGGTCCTTACACCATTACCAAGGTTGTAGGAGACAATGCATTTGAGCTCAACATTCCCCCATTCCTTGGCCTGCACCCCGTGTTCAATGTGGACTGCCTTCGGCCATATTTTCCACCATTACTAGACACATCTAACATTGTAGAACAACTCACACCCCCAGAGTTAAATCCAGATTGCATGGAATAAGCTGCAACTAATCGGATCATGGACACACAAATCAAGCACACTCGCCAACAGAACATCCAACTGTATCGAGTTGTCAAAGCAGGCCAACTCCTTCACCAGGGCAAGTGGCTTACTAGGGACCAAGTTCAACAGGGGTTTCCTCATCTCATGGAGGAACTCAACGCAATGGGGACCATTGCTTCCTAAGGGGGGAGAAATGATCCAGGTGGATATTGGTGGCCACCCTCCAAGTCCACTTGGACCCCCACCAATGTTTCTTTCAGCTTTTCAGTTTCCTTAATTGTAGCAGAATTTACTATTTTAGCAGTTTTTCGAGTCCTAAACTTCTGGAGCCGTTTTGAGGCCCTAAATGACGTTTTTTGGGAAAACTGGGAGCAACATGGGTCCATGGACGGATGTACATCTTCCAAAAGTTGTAGTTCTCAGATATATCTTTCTAACGATATATTGTATGCATCAAACGGAGATCGTATGCCAAAGTTACGACCCCGGGAAGTTGATGTACCGATTTACCCAAACAGGGCCCACAGTTTGGTGTTTCATCTTCTAGGGTTAAGGTTTTGGATGTTTAGGGTTTTCCATTGTTTCTCAACAATAAATAGGCCTTCAAGCCTCATTGTAACACAGTTAAGAGGCATGTAGCCACCAAATCTCTTCTCAGAGATAAGCTACCATCGCCCTAGTTGTTTATTTCCATTTTCTGTTTGTAAGCATATCTCAGTATTTTACATTAATGAAATGAAGTATTATTTCCACTGCATCTTTGTGTTTATGGTTATCTCTATGACTTGTTGCGTTCTTATTTAAATCTGGATCAGAAGACGGATGAATGATGAAGTTTTGGGTTATTTCTCTTTCTCTCTCTCTCTCATGCGAAAAAAGAAGGCTAGGGTTTTGCTACAGCAAGGTCGAAGTTGAGGAAATTGGAGAAAGAAGGATGAAGGAAGGTATAATAGGTCACCTATAAGCCCTAGAATAAGGATGAACACAAGTAAAGGTCAAAGGAGGCCTTGGAAGCCCTAAAATTACTCACACATGTGGAAGCAGTAACTGTTGCAGGGGCCAAAACTTTCAGACCTGCAGTGGAGACCAAAATTATGTAGATGGGGGTCAAAGTTGTGCAGCGGGAAGATATTTGACTGGGTTTGACTTGGACAGAGGAATCACATCATCAAGGAATTCATATTTGGTCTTGGAAGGGTATTGGTCTTGGTATAGAGGTATTGGAATTTGTCATTTGAAGAATCTATAAGAAGAGAAAATATTTGTGGGTTTTCCTCTCAAGTGGATAGGTTTTGACCCTGGCTTGCAGCCTACATCTTGTGTTCTTTTGTATTATTTATCTTCTTGTTTTTATAGTTGTTTGATGATAATAATAACATAATAATAAGAGAAGAAGCTAATAATCAAGAAAATTAAAAATACATCACAAGTAGTTATCAAGTTGAAGAGAAATCATCTTAGTTGCGGCCCAATATATTTCTCAACATGGTATCAAAGCTAAGGTTGAAAAAGGGCATGATGAATATCACTTCATACTTGAAGAAGTCATTGAAGAAATTATCTATGATGGCAATCCACCTCAAATAAGGCATCAAATACTTTTGGAATGACCAAGACTTCCACTACAGAAGACGAAGGATTGTTCTCTGCTCTTATAGGTATGTTTGAAGATGAAAATATATGGGTAATCTACAGTGGATCATTTAGAAATATGATAAGTGAGCACAAACAACTAAATACCTTATTAAGGTTAAAAACTTCCTACTCCTTTGAACTTAGTGACAAGAAGAGCTATCATGTAAGAGGAATTGGATCAACCTCGTTGGAGCTAGAGAATGGAGGAAACATTCATCTCAAAAATCCTATTCGTTCCACATTTGCAAAAGAATCTACTTTCTTTCATGTTTAGAGGATAAAGGAGATAAAGTCAATTTCATAGATGGAAAGTTATAGTATGGGACAAATACTCTAGCATCAACAATGCAAAAGTTATTGGGATTCGTGAAGGAAGACTCTCCAGGTTGTGGACACCTCTCTCTCAAGCATTGGTTCACATTGAAGTAAGTCCATGTGAACTTTGGCATCAAAGGTTTGGACACATTCACTACAAAATATTACCAACTCTAAATTCAATGGTGAAAGGCTTCCTTGAACTCAAATAAGATCATGAAGGAGTGTGCAAGGGATGTGCATTAGGGAAAAATGTTAAGAGAACATTTAGAAGCAGTGCTTCAAGGTCAAAAGAAATTATGGATCTCATTCATTCTGATGTTTGTGGTCCTATGTCTACGAAGTCTTTTGGAGGTCATCTATACTATGTAACATTCATTAATGACCACTCAAGGAAAACTTGGATATATTTTTATTGAAATCCAATGATGAAGTAATCAACAAACTTCAAGAATTTAAATTTGAAGTAGAGAACCTTACAAAAAGGAGGATAAAGGTACTAAGATCTAACAATGGAGGAGAATACACATCTAAGGAACTCATATATTTCTATAATAAGGTTGGGATTAAGAGGGAGTTGATAGTCCCATATAATCCTAAATAAAATGGAGTTGTTGAATGAAAGAATCAATCAATTGAGGAAAGTGTTAGAGCCAAGTTACATGATCGAGACTTGCCTAAATTTTTGTGGGGTTAAGAAAAAAAACTCTTGTGTGTATTGAAAATAAAAGTCCTCACTGATCAGTAGACAACATGAATCCTAAGGAAGCATTCACTGCGAAGAAACCAAGTGTAGACCATATATGAATATTTGGTTGTCTTGTTGGCATTCACATTCTGAAAGATAAGAGAAAGAAGTTGGATCCTACAAGCATGAAGGGGGTATCTTTTGGCTATAGTAACTCTTCTAGGGAATATATAATATATATAAAATAAGGGCACCAAATTTAAGTAAGATGAGATGTGATCTTTGATGAAAGTATTGCATTCAAGAATCGAAGGATCTCCCAATTGACTCTGATGATGAAGAAATTCCAATATTTGAAGAAGAATGCAGTAAGGAGGAAGAGGATTCAAATCATGAAGAAGTAGGTCCTAGTGAACTTGTGCAACAAGTGATCATCCCTAAGACTATAGAGAGACTTAATTGGTTAAATTTTACTCTTCTAGATGCAAAGGGACATGGAGCAGCCAAATGTATGTTCAGGGAAAGTAAGAAGCCTAAAAGATATTTAGGGTATGGAGCCTATATGACAAAGTTAATTGAAGAATAACCATCTACCTTTTAAGAGGATGTCAAACATGAAGAATGGAAAGATGCCATGAATGAAGAATATCAAGCAATAATGAAGAATGGAGTTTGGGAAATTGCTCCTAGGCTTGAACACAAATATGTGGTAACTTCCAAGTGGTTCTACAAGATTAAACATGCAGCAAATGGAAGTATCGATAAATATAAGGCAAGATTTGTGGATAGGGTTTCTCCAAACAATAAGGCATTGATTATGAAGAGACATTTGCACCTAAAGAAAGGTACACAACAATACGATAATTGGTCTCTTTCATAGCATCGATGGGATGGAACATCCATAAAATGGATGTTAATAAGGCATTATTGCATGGTACGATCGTTGAAGAAGTCTATATAGAACAACCCTTGGAATTTGAAGTAAAATATTGAGAGTCTCATGTCTGCAGCATAAAGAAGGAACTTTATGGCCTTAAACAATCACCAAGGGCTTGGTATGCAATGATGGACATATACCTACAAATATTGTGCTTCTCAAAGAGTTTTTTTAATTTGAATCTCTATATCAAGGTTGTGAAGGATGAGCCCATAGTAATTCTTCTATATGTGGATGATCTTCTCATGATTGGTGTGGAAGTTCATATTAAGAGTGTAAAAGTCTATTGGCGTTAGAATTTGATATGAAATATGGTTGATGCACTATTATTTAGGGTTGGAATTTTGGCAAGGACCTAATGAGATATATCTAGGTCAAGGAAAATATGTGATCGAGATGTTGAAAAGGTTTGACATGATGGATTGCAAACCTATGACAACCCCTATGATCAAAAATTTGAAGAGGCTAAGAAGTATTGGCTCAAGCCCTGTAGATCCAATAAGGTATAGACAATTGGTTGGCTCATTAATGTATTTGGTAAAATAATCGACCAGAAATTTGTTTTGTAGTTAATATCCTCAGTAAATTATAGGTAGAACCCAAGCATTGTCATTCAATATCATCCAAGCATTTATTGAGATATATGGAACAATCCACTACTACGTGAAGTATGATAAAAAGAATGTTGTCCATTTGATTAGATAAATAAATTCTGACTGAGGAGGCAATGAGATGGATGGGAGAAGCGCTACTAGAGAATGTTTTAGTTTGGGATCCTCCATTATATTGTAGATGAGTAGAAAGAAATAATTGTTTTCTTTGAGTAGTGTTGAGATTGAATACATTAAGGTCTATGAAGTAAGCATAGAAGTTGTTTGGTTCAGGAAAGTGTTGTTTAACTTGTTTGAAGGACCAATGGACCCTACGGTGATATATTGTGACAACATCGGCTATGTAACATTGTCTGAAGACCCGATGTTCCATGGAAATACAAAGCACATAAATAATAAGTATCACTACATACGAAAGTTGGTACAATATGGAGTGTTGCAGCTACAATATATCTCCACTAATGAGAAAGTAGTTGACATTGTAACAAAATATCTTCCTAATAAGAAGCTTGTGTATTTGAGATACAAGCTTGGTAAGGTTGATATATCCTCCCTAGATGAGAGGGAGAGATCGACACATCATTCTTTTTTTCACCTCCTAAAGAAAGAATGGAGGATTGGGTAAGAATCTGGCTTCTGATACTCTTTGAGGATGAGGTAGGGCATCCAAGATGTAAGAGTGTTTGAAAAGGAAATTCCTTGAGGATGTGTTATTCCAAGATAGGAATTGTTCTAAAAGGACATACCATGTGAACACTCGGGTGGGGTATGTGCCTTGAGAGACAATGATGATGGTGTCTATCATTCATTGGTCTCGCCAACATTGTGCTCTGATCTTATGGAGAGATTGATTTGTTAGTCAAGGCCTTCCTATGTGACAATGTTGGTTGGTATGATGCAAAGAAATAAGTTGAAATGATAGCTTATGAGATGTCTTACCAATCTGACTCTTCTTATGAGATCTCTTAGGTTTGAGAATGTCCAAGTATCATTTATGAATACCTCCCTTGTTAAGAAGGGGTGTTGAAATGTGTAACTAGGTTTGGTCTTCATAAATATGAAATGTAATTTTTATTCTTGCAAATTGTAAAAAGAAAGAAAAATTATTATTGTTATTTTTGTAGTATGGGTTTCATGCTCAAGGTAATTTATTTTGAGTTAAAGCACCCATTGAGTGCTTCTAAGGTTTGTCCTAGGGTCAAGAAGTCAAAAGAGTCATTGTAATATGAAGAAGATCCTATCAGGCACATTGTAACATGTAAAAAGAGATATTTTTGTATTTAAAAGTATCAAAATACCCTCCAAGACCAAGTCAGCCTCATTAGGGCATGTCATCCTCCTTGGAAGCTTATATATAGGAGGGAACTCGACCTCCTATGGAAACTCACTCATCATATCATCATCTAAGAAAAGGAGAAGTATAATAAGGTTGCGAAGAAGGAAGAAGGATGAAGGTTTGGGTTATCTCTCTCTCTCTCTCTCTCTCTCTCTCTCTCTCTCTCCAAGCGAGGGTCAAAGGAAGACTCGAAAGCCCCAAAAATTGCTCACATGTGTGGAAGCATAAACTATTAAAGGGGCCAAAAATTTTAGACCATCATTGGAGACCAAAATTCTGTAGTTGGGGGTCAAAGTTATGCAACTAGAAGAGATTTGACTGGGTTTGACTTGGACAGAGGAAGAACATCATTAAGGAGGTAAGACTTGGTCTTAGAAGGGTATTGGTATTGGTCTAAAGGTCTTGGAATTCGTCATTTGAAGAATCTATAAGAAGAGGATATTTGTGGGTTTTCTTCTCAATTGAAGAGGTTTTGGCCCTGCTTGCAACCTACATCCTATGTTCTTGTGTATTGTTGATCTTCTTGTTTTGGTAGTTGTTTGATGATAAGAAAAACACAATAATAAGAGAAGAAACTAATAATCAAGCAAATTAAAAACACGTCACAAAGTATTATCAAGTTGAATAGAAATCATATTAGTTGCAGCGCTTTATATTTCTCAACAATTTGGAAGTCAAATCTCGGTCAATAGTCATATACATGAGGGAGTGACTGTTGAGTTTCATCTCCCGATGACTCTCCATTTTTTCTTATTATTTATTTACACTATTTACAATTGTTCACCCAATCCCTATGATTAGGTGTCAACATTCGCCCCCTTAATCTGAAGGGATGTTGGTGAGTCCAAGCATCATTCTGAATCTTTCAAGCTTTTATCTTCCAAGCTCTTTGGTGAAGATGTATGCAATCTGCTCATCAGCAGAAAAATGGTGAAGATGGATTGTTTTGGCCTCAACATGATGTCAAATCATATGATATTTTGTATTGATGTGCTTTGTTCGATCATGAAACTTTGGGTTCTTGGCCAACTTTATTGCCGAGGTATTGTCAACATGAGTGGAGTTGAATGTACTTGTTTTACCTGCAAATCTTCCAGAATTTTCCTGAGCCACACAAATTATTTTGTTGTCTCAGTTGTTGCCACATATTTTTCCTCTGTTGTGGAATCTGTTGGAACTGATTGTTTGCGTGATCTCCAGAAGACAGCTCTTGATCCAAGACTCATAGAATAATTAGAAGTAGATACCCCAGTTTCTTTGTCTCCATCGAAGTCTGAATCAGAGTATCCAGTCAAGTTGAAGTCGCCTACCTGTGTATACTTGAGTCCAAAGTCTTGAGTTCCCTTCAAGTACTTTAGAACTCTTTTTGCAGCAGACCAATGTCCCTCACAAGGCTTTTGCATAAACCTGGAAAGGATTCCAACAGAAAACGAAATGTCTGGTTTGGTAGTAGTCAGGTAGTTGAGACTTCCTACAAGTATACTTTGTTGCATCCTCAAATTATTTTCCTTCAATGGATATGAGTTTTAAGTTTTGTTCCATTGGAGTAGTCAGAGGATTGCATTCAGCCATGCCAAACCTATTCAACAGATCTCCAATGTACTTCTTTTGAGAAAGGAATATGGACTTCGGATGTTGAGTTACTTCAATACCAAGATACTGATGAACATAGCCCAAATCAGTCATTTCAAACCCTTTCTTCAATTCTTTCTTTATGGATGCAATGTAGCTCTCATTGTTCCCTGTCATCAAAAGATCATCTACATATACCACAAGATATACGACTGTTTTGCCAACTTTCTTGACAAACAGTTGCATCATCAAGATCATAATGTTTGAAATTGAGTTTCAGAAGGTGCTCAGTTAGTTTTTCATACCAGGATCGCGGTGCTTGTTTGAGGCCATACAAGGATTTCACAAGTTTGCATACTTTATGTTCATGTCCTTTCACAACAAATCCTTCAGGCTGGGACATAAAAACATTCTCTTTTAGATCTCTATTCAAGAAAGAAGTTTTTACATCTATTTGATGGGATTTTCAACTGTTTTGAGCTGCTAAGGAAAAGAGTGTCCGGATGGTAGCCCATTTTGTTGTGGGGGAAAAAGTCTCCTCATAATCGACCCCTTCCTTCTGTGCAAAACCTTTTGCCACAAGCCTGGCTTTGTGCTTTTCAAGTGAGCCATCACCTTTATACTTGTTCTTGTAGACCCACTTGCAGCGAATTGGTTTGGTTCCCAAAGGAGGATCAACCAGATTCCAAGTTCCATTCTTTATCAAGGCATCATACTCCTTTTGCATCGCTTCTTTCCATTCATAATGAGAAGCAGCTTCTTTGAAGGAAGTTCGTTCAAAATCTATAGACAAATTCAATTCACAATCATAAGAAACATCCATATCAACAGGGGAATCAAAGTCATCTACATCACCTCCATTTTGCCAGGTTGAATTTCTAGAACTTGTCTTTCCAACCTCATCAGGATGAACACTTTCAAGTGTCTTTGTCAACCACTTTAGGGGACCTTTCTGAGATGGTCCAAGCTTCTCAGTTGATTGAGTTGGGACTAAATCAAGATTGAGTCTCCCAATTCTGTCAATCACATCACTCAAAGTATCATCCATTGTTGGAGTTTCATGCGGGGGAGAGAGTGCTTCAGAAGAAGATTCCATAGGTTGATCTAGTATAGGAATCCCCCTTCAATATGTGGAATTTGATTATCAAATTCTTGAAATGATTTTTCATTTGCGAATCTATCCAAGCGATCAAGTTTCCACTCAACAACATTGTCAGCTTTGGATGATTCAAGAAATATTACATCTCTAGATACAACAAACTTTTATTGACTTCATCATAGAGATGGTATGCTTTGGAGGTGTTTGAATACCCCAGGAAGATACACTTACGACTCCTTGTACCAAGTTTGTTTCTATGTACCTTTGGTATCAAGGCATAACATGTGGAACCAAAGACCCTGAGATGCTTTACCGAAAGAATGTGCCCATACCACATTTCATAAGGAGTCTTGTTTCTAATAGAATTCGATGGACATCTATTATTTACATATACATCACATAGAACTGCATCAGTCCAAAACATCAATTTTACATTCTTTATAAACACCATGGAGCGCACCATATTTAAGATTGTCCTATTCATTCTTTTAGCTACTCTGTTCTTTTGGGGATTATAAGGCACATTTGTTTGATGTTTAATCCCATGTTGGCGAAGATAGTTTTCAAATTCATTTGAAGTGTATTATTTTCCATTATCAGTGCGAATAGAGCCAATATGAGATTGAGCATCATTTTCAATCCATATATGAAAGCTATTGAATGTTTGAAAATCATCATATTTGTTCTTCAATAAATAAACCCAACACATTCTGGAGTAGTCATCAATAAATGTCATCATATCTTTATTTCCATTTGCAGAAGGAACGGGCATTGGACCACATAAATCTGAAGGAATGATTTCAAGTTTTCTATGTGCTTTGGAATGTGAATCATGAAAATATTGTTTGCTATGCTTTCCTAGAATGCAAGCATCACATTGCTTAAGTTCCCTAGGAATTGTAAGCAAACCAGTAACTTGATGGAAATGTACCTTCTTCATAATGATAATTGTATGAGAAATTTTGTGCACGAGTAGAGGTACCTTGCAGCTTGAGAAGCCTTTCTTCTTCTATCCCCATCATGACAAGTGAGTGATCTGATGCTTTTCTCACCTCAACCTTTCCATCAAACATATGAATGGAGTGTCCTTGCTGGCGGATGTGGACCAAGGACAACAAGTTTCTCCTCAGTTGTGGGAGATATAAAACATGATACAAAAGCAAGTCTGGAAAACCAAGCAATTTAAGCCTGATTGTGCCAAGCCCTGATGGCTTGAGTTTTAATTTGTCTGCAAAGTATACCACTCCATCAACATTGTCTGTAAATTCTTCAAAAAAATCTCTTCTAAAGGTCATGTGGCAAGTTGCTCCTGAATCAAGCAACCAATCATTTTTCCAAGAAGCAAGTGAAGCATTAAATAAGTCTTCATTTACTCCAATATTACAGTGTGCCATAACATAGTGAGCGGATTCAGGTTCTTTACCTTTCTCTTTGTCATTATTTTTACCTTTGGGTTAGTTTATTTCCTGCTCAATTATGTCCCAAGGCAACTTGCATGTTGATGCATCATGTGATCCATCTCTTTTGCAACGTATGTAATGCCAATCTGACTTTTCTCCTTGAGAGTGTCTACGCCTTGCACGAGATAGTTCGTCTCAAACAAACTTGAGATGCGGAGAAACCAATGTAGAAAATGGGAAGGATTCTGGTTCTGTCATTTGTTAATGTGATAAAGAGAATAATGCCGAAACAGATCATGATGTATCCTTCTGAACAAAAATCATGTGATCAATATTGATTGTTCAGGTACTTCTGTTCCGTTTGCCGTATCTTTTTGTCCACCTTCTGCAAACATGTGTATGTCAAAAGGGGCCGGGGACATCTGGAAAGAGCAGTCTTTACCGTTTCTTATTCAACAAATGACGCAAATGCCTGGATGCATAGATTCATGTGTTAGTTTCATCGGTACTGTACCATGCTCAACAGATATGCCCATCATTATTGGATAAGGAAGATTGTAGGGGGGTCTGGATTCTGTGTTGTGGCAATTGAATACTCCGGCATTCAATCCGATATATGCGGTGGATTTACTCCAGATTATCAAAATCTTTTCCTAATTTCGGTAAAATGGCCTACGCATTTCTAGATTTGGGGCGCAGTTTGCAAAGTGGCATACAAGATTCAATTGCCTATATCTTCAGTAAATAGGATTGACACCTGTGAATGCTACTTCATTAGTTATCAAGTAAAGGATGCGCTATTCTATCTTCAGAAGCGCTGATTGTTTTTTTTAGTTTTATTTATTAAATAATGATAAAACAAATCCCTGATTTTGGTGTCGATTTGTTTTTCTGAGCAGCATGTATTTACTATATTAAAAATTTCATTTGTAAGGAGGGAGGAGAGAATTCTGAGTGCTGAGAGGTGTGTGTAACAGAGCTTCATTGTACAGTTTTTTGACAGAGATTTTTAATGAAATTACACAGCTCTGACTTCTGAGATTCCTGTGGTATGAAAGTTAGCATAAGTTTTTCTTCTGTTTCATATGTAAACTGTTATGTTTCATTTCACTTCATGATCATTTCTAATTGAACAAATGAAGTGTTTAGGTAGAATTCATAGTATTTTATGCTCTGCCTATAAGTTTGTTCATATTCAATGTTTTCTTCTGTTTGACAAGGATTCATCTTCTATGCCCTTATCAGCTCCTCACCAGTCTTGCCATTCCATTTAATCTCAAATTAATGTTAAATTTCTTGCCTACCTTGCCTCAGGAGATAATCTGTGTTGTTGATTATATTTCTCTGCTCAAGCTGTGACTTTACCCTTGCAGCCCAGAAAAATCCCATTATTTATTAAAAACCCTTTTTATCAATTTACTAGCCTAAAATCAATGTTACCCTATTGGTCATCTCATCCATTGAAGATTTTACTGAGATTGACCGAAGAGAGCCTTCTCCTGCCCCGTAGGGCTAGCTACGAGGCAAAATGGTTTGATGTTGCCTTGAGGTTTGCCTTTTTCAGCCTGAGGTGAAATTTCAAGCGCTAACACCTTCCATCACACCTTTAGGTTTAACACCAAGTTTAGTAGGGAGGATTTATCAGTTTGACTACATTTGTTGTCATGCTAACCATTTTATTTTCATCTTAATGATGCTGAAAGGGATTATTCAAAAAAACCAAAGAACTTTTCACAAAGATGCCATGAAAAGGCAAAAAAAATTGCAAAAATGACATTTTCATTCAACTCTTGTTTATTCCGCATTTATACTTCGGTTCATTTGACCGAGGGGCGTAGTTCTAGAAGCAACATGTTTTCAAGCCATGTGAATGGCTTATTAGTGTTATATTTCAAACATTGTCAATTTTTAGATACAAGTATCAAATCCAAGGAATCAACATTGCAGGGGCCTTGTAGACAATATTTCCTTTAGTATTGTCAATTGATTTTATCATGAGTGGTTGGGAGGAATGGTTGTTATCTTCCACACCCAAGTTCAATTCCCACAAGTGGCATGTTGAGCTCCTATTGATTTTATTGTTGTAATGGCTTTGAGCCTTATTATTATACAGCGTTGAGCCCTAAAGAATATTTTACGCTTTCCTACGGGCTGAAACATGGGATGCTTGGTTACAAGGAAAAAACTATGATTTCCCTTAATATTAAAGAGTGAGCAACTTGTTGGAATTGATCTCTTTTCTTGGGTGTCAAATGGAAGTATTGACTAAGTTAGAAATAGAGTGAACATTACTATGCTTGGGTGAGTTCAACTAAACTCCCTTTATGGAGTATTTGGCCTCTTCCTTTTCACAAATATCCTTCTTCCAAGAGTTCAAAAGCACTAATGATGAGAAGGAGATAACCCCTCTTTCTCTGAGCTACATGGGTACTTTCTACATTCTTCTATTTGATTACTTGGACTAAAATGTCATCAATTTACTCTTTCCATGCCTCAAACATTGGAAGATAAAAAGTGTGAGACTACTCGGGAGGACCTTCAAAAAGGAATGATTTCCTTGCTTTCGTGATGAACAAAATAATATGTACTAAAATTCACTATGGTAATGATTCCCCAATCCTTATGTTAATCCTCCCTTTGTCTGTACCTATCACATTTTTTACTATTTCAAATATTATTTGTTGTTAGCAATCGATAAGGCTCTTTTACTCATCACGAAAGTCATTGTATTATAACATTCTTTTCATTATACAATCCCCCACAAGAAATTACGCAAATAACACTATCACCTCAAGTATTTGGCATATCAAGTGTCAATGATGTTCCAACACTTGTTATTTTCGTTAAAGAGGACTAAAGGACTTGATCACAAGCAAATACATCATTTTCATAAATGTAGTGGCATCCAAATGTTTACTTTCTCATCACAATTCACCTTGGAACCTAAAAACAAAAACTAAGACCAAAAAAAAACATACAAGAATATTTTAGTTTTCTAAGTTGATTCTCACCTAGAGGCATGTTTATTTTGGTTGTGGTAGCCTATTAACTATCTAATTTTATTTATAAACCCAAGTATTTTCATTGAGATAGCTTATATCTTATATTGATTTCTTTCCAAGTTGGTTTAGGCATGTTTCTAGGCCTACTTAAGTGCAAAGGGCATATTGTTCACCTTTCCTTTCTTGTTTTCTACAAAATCCATCTAGTAAGAAATCAATTATTATAAGTTTTATTGATATCTTTGACACATTTTCCCCATCCCCATGCCTCAAAACTTTACTTGATTAGTTGATTTAGGCTCGATTAACCTCGAAAACATGTACTCAATTTTTGGGTGTGTAAGAGGCACAATAGCTTGTTTTGCACTCTTTACTTCATTGGTCCAAAATTAATGAGCAGGTCCCTTCCTGTATAAATTTCCATAAACATTTAGCCTTTCCATCCCTCTAGAAGGTCAAGGGAGGACAATACCCTACCAAGTGATCCTACAAGAGCTTGTGTACAATTCGCTCAAATCTCTTTCTTCTACCTTTCATCACATTGGAAACAAGACCATCCAAATTGCAAGTAGTGTCTACCTTGTGTCTAGCTACCAAAGAGGTGAATAACTAGCACATGCACCAAATAGGTAGGATCTTCCACATCTAACATATATTGTTTATAAAAAAGGCCTTGATGTATGATTTATGGATTAATATATTGCATTTGATCCCTTAGTTGAAATATTATTAATGTTCATTACCAATGTTTATATTTGAAATGTAAACTTAACTTGAGATGTCTAGGGAATTGATCAACAAGGACTTGTTGTTAAGAATAAAATAAATTATATTGACGATGCTAGTTGATTAGAGGTTAATCCAGAACAAATAAATTGCTTGATAATGAAGTTTTGAGATATGTAGACATTTGTTTAGCTTGTTGTTGTGGATTGATGATTGAAGGCTAGTATTGAAGAGTAGCACACAAAGGGACAAAGGAGTGTCGAATGACATTTACGTGGTAATGATAAATGATACCAATAAGTAATGTTGACAAGGTAGCAATTTGATGATTCTTGTATTTTGATAATAATATATATATATATATATATATATATATATATAACAAGGACTATTTACTACTCAATAGAGATTGATTTGCTAATGTGTTGATGATTAGTCAACAAACCAACTAAGACTACTTTTCCTTGATGTCTACTTGACTAATTGATTGGGACTATTGCGTGATTATTGGGTGAAATTTTGATTGTAGCTCTTTTATTGTTCTAATTTTGTTTGCATATGCTTTTTTTTGTAAGCATGGTTCACAAATCATTTCCCTAATTTCATAATAGATTGGGTGGAGAATCTTATTGAAAGTGATAACTTTCTTACTTATTTTTCAATGTTGATATTTCTAGGGCAAGAAAGCTAAAATAATTTTTGTTCAACAAACTACTTCCAATGATTAGTTACCATTAATTCTACATAGCATTCTTTAAACATCATTAAGCAATTATACAAAAGAAAATATCAACTAATAAACATGAAAGAGCAATGGAAAATAACCATGAGACAATGAGACGAGAGACACAAAAATTAGGCCTAAGGCCAAGGGAAAACCCACAAGGAGAAAACCCAAAAATCTTCCCTTATGAGAGAGAGATTTCAAAATTCATCAATACATTCAAAAAGCCAAAACATAATAGTTGACCAAAAACAAGTGCCAAGTCTTTCTAAGATTTATGGTCTCCTCCTCCTTCCTACTTTGCTAGAACAGGGACAGAACCATATAAGATTGATTTGCCCAATGAGGAGAGTTTCTTCAATATAGTCTTCTCAAGGGGAAGAATAGGTGCCTCCAAGGGGCTCAACCGACATGAGCAATTTAGAAGGCATAATTTAAATTAGAATTTTCTATTTCTTCACATGATAAAAATACCGACCATGCCTACTATATTTCCAACACTCCCTAGGGTTTCTTCTTACTTTTAAGCAAAAGAAATCAATCCATAAGCCAAAGGCTTTGTTCTCCAACCCTTTTTGTCTAGATAAGGTTCACAATTATTTGGCTCGGGTTTAAACTCCAAACCCTAAAGAGCTTTTAGGTTTAAACTAAGATTTACAAAACCTAACACTTATCTTCACCAACCAATCTTAAGGTTTTGAGTAACATTCGTCCTTGCATTCTCTTTTAACTTCATCATTTTCAATATCAACAATCCAAAGATTTCACAAACCCTAGAGCTTTCTTGTTCACACCCTTACTAGGGTTTTATGGATTCAAATCATTTCAATCTTCCAAACCCTGGGACTTATAATCTCAACAAATTTCAAATCCTACAACAATAATTCGATTAGACTTCAAGTTTTGAAGAGGAGCCTTTACCTTTTTATCATACCATTGGTTAACGTAATGAATTCCAACATCCAAGTCTAGGGCTAGATTCATGCCAACACTTAGTTATATAGGACTTTATCAAGAGAGACATTGGACTTCAAGGCTTTAAGAGAAACGAGTAACATCCATGGATCTAGCAGACCTTTTGCTCAAAACTTGAAATTCCAAAGCAGTGATAATCCTTTCACTCGCAGACTTGCAACTTGTTCGCCTTTCAATTAGATATTGACCCATCCATCATTGTTTGCAGAGCATGGCTCTCAAAAAGATGTTCCCAGCTGACATGGTATAGAGTCCTAGGCCTGATGCTAGTCAGCTTCAAATCAATTAGGTCAGCCCTTTTGCAGTGAGAATCGCCCTTTCTATGTATAGAACAGGACTTATCAACCAAACGACCAGCAACTCAGAATTGAAGTCTTCCTGAAGTTCATCCTCTGACTCTGCCTGTCAAAGTTTCGCATTCACCAATAGAGATATTTCAAACTTGCAATGTGGGTAGGAAAAGACACTTACGCCCAAATGAGGCGCCTTCTTCCAACAAGATGACTCCTTCCAGCAAACTCCATTATCAAGGTGCTTTACTCAGTCTAGGAACTTCGGATGTAGTTCAGAAAATAAAGTTCAGATCTTACCTTGGACTAATATACAGACTTTGAACCCCTTTCATTCCACAGGCCTCAAACTTGTCACTATTCCAAGCTTGATCTTAATTCATACTTGCGTTTTCCTGTGTGTGCTTGGACAGAAATAAACATCCCTCGGATCAAGGTTCTCATCATACAGAATTCACGCTGCCTTTGGATGCACGGAGGTAGCTCAGGTTACTACACAGATACTCGGATCTGTGTAGTAATCGGATCATATTGAACTTGAATCATGCTTGTCACCGCATCATTTAATAACAGAACTAGAACCTCGGAACCTAGTCTCTTGTAGCTTGGATAATATAGAACTCCGATCATATTCAGATCATAATTGTCATCTCAGAAAGTCGGATCACAGAGATCATAGAGCTCGGATCATGGTCCCTTCGTAGAGATAACACAGCATCATAGGTTATGGCCTTTGGCCTCCAATTTCATAATTATGGAATCTTTGAATGTATGTACACTAACATAAAAAAATCACCAATAAAGTTACTAAAGAATATTTTATAAGTTTTTTAAGGTGAATGAGAAGGCAAAGTGTTACACAATTATTGCATGGTTGTTACATTTTCACCATTGATTTTGGTTAGGGAGGGGCCACGCTATAAAGTTAGGCATATTAAGACGAAAGTGCATAAAATAAATAAATCCGAAGTACTACATTTACTACATTTAGATATAAAACTCGCCTGGGTTATTTATATTTTTTTAAGAAACACTTATATTTGCATATTATTAAAATTATGGGTTTTCATCCAACAATTTGGTACCGTCTATAGATTATGAAGAGGTTTGAAACTGCATGTAAAGATGAATACGCTGTGGCTACCCATGAATCACAAGTTAAGCTTCTTTGGATATGGATCTGGTAACCATACAAAGGTGTAAAACCTTAGCTACCCATGAATCACAAGTTAAGCTTCCTTGGATAATGGATCCTGTAACCATGCAAAGGTGTAAAAGCTTCTTTGGTAATGGATCCAGTAAGCATGTAAAGATGAATCCACTGCGGTTACCCATGAATCACAAGTTAAGCTTCTTCAGATAATGGATCCAGTAACCATGCGAAGGTGAATTCACTGTGGTTAGCCATGAACCTTACAGTCAAAAACAAAATAGAGCCCAGCACATTTAAATTCTATGACTCAAAATTAGTGCTACCCCTCAAATTCTAGAAACAAATTAATAAAAGCTCCACAAATTGCAATTATTGGGCTTAAAATTAGTCATTACCTGCATGAACAGTAACAGCGTTCTTCAGAACCTGACACGGCAAACCTATTCAAAAACCAAAAAAGAATCAAATAAAACCCTAAAAAGGCAAAACATTTCCAGAAGATGGGTGGTGTCAAAAGACACCGTGGGGTTATGAAAATGGCGAAATTGAAACAGTAGGACTCCTCAACCGCCGAAGCCATAAAGGGTTCTGCCCTGCCTCTTCAGCGAATAGACTACATCCATGGCAGTCACTGTCTTTCTGCGAGCGTGCTCAGTATAAGTGACAGCATCTCTAATCACATTCTCCAAGAATACCTTGAGGACACCTCTGGTCTCTTCATAGATCAGACCACTGATGCGCTTCACGCCTCCCCTTCTGGCGAGACGCCTGATGGCAGGCTTGGTAATACCCTGAATGTTGTCTCTCAGTACCTTCCTGTGCCTCTTGGCACCACCTTTCCCCAAACCCTTTCCTCCCTTTCCTCGGCCTGACATTTTCACTGCTCGCTGGACTTCTCTTTACTTCTTTGCTCACTTCCCACCCTGCCTGTCACTCCGAGGACCTCTCTGTTAAAAAGGCTGAGGTGCCCTTGGTTATGCCTCTCCATGAGAATTTGAATTTCAAATTTGGCGGCACACGATCTCGACCGTTCGATTGCCCATCATAACCGACGGTGCACACTCACTAGACGACGCGGATCAAGGATTGTTATCTTCGCGATCCTCGCACACACATTTAAGAGTGCTCTTTTTAGGTTTAGTGGGACGGTAGAAAAAAAAAAACAAAAAAACAAAAAACAATTGTGTTATATAGTTTCTGTTTTGCTATTTTTAGATTTATTTTAATTTTTTTATTTATTAGGGATGGACAAATTACATTTTTTGGATTTAAATTTTTTTTAACGTAAAATTTGGAAAAAAAAAAAAATATAGATCTGAAATTAAGATGGATTTAGGATCTCCGGCTGTGGGTGATTAATGTGCAATTAAATGTGGGGGCGGCCTCATTATTGGGCAAGTGGCCGCCCAAATACGCTAGATGGCCAAACGAGTCTCGAACCTGCCTCCTCCGTCCGGCCATGATCAATGCGGCCATTAATTCGCATGGGAGATCGGGTGTTCACAGCGCTATAACAGTCGACTACCTCGGCCCGCAGGTGCACAGTGTGCAGTTGGAGTGCGTTGGAATGGTTAGCGTCTGGAATGTTGTTTCTTGGGATGTTAAGTCTCTGTGGTCTGTGCGTTGTTTACTCTGGTCATGGATGATTGAGTCGTGGTTGCGCTTGCCAAGATTTAGACCTCAGCCCTTTGTACAGAAGGCCTTGGGCTTTACCTTGGAACGCCCGGACTTTCTCATCTGCCTGCTTCAGTTTGTTCTGGTCTTTGTGTGCAATTCGCCCTTCGGTGTTGTGGAAGATACTCGGCTTCAGTTTATTTGGGACCTTGTGAGCAATTCGCCCTTCGGTGCTCTGGAAGATCCTCGGCTTCAGTTCAGGGTGGTAAGTCTTGTCCCACTCACTTGCGTTATTTCAACGGTTTATTATCTTCCTTGTAAGCTTCTGCACTGGTCCAAGGCACTTTGTGGCGAAGGGCAAACTCGGTCTCTGGGCAGCATTGTGTGCAGTTTTGTTTTAGGATGCCGCGTGAACGGCAACGCCTCATCAGTCGGCGGGGTGGTTCAAGGGGAGGTGCAAGAGGTCGAGCTTCCTCGCCACGATCCTCAGCCTCATTCGACTCCCCCTCTGAAGAAATTAGTTCCCTTGGAGCTAGACGGGGACGCGGCAGAGGAAGAGGGCGAGAAAGGGCAGCGGCGTGTTCACTCGGTTCTCACCCCTCCACCCGCTTCCGGTTTCCATGCGCCTTGGACAATGCCATTTACTATGTTTCAGTTCGGATCGAAAAATGTGAACACGCAGCCACGCCAGAGGTCCCAGTGGAGCCACGGCCACCCTTGCCTGTTCAGTGTCCGCGACTGCAGCCTGCGGAAGACTCGGGTGCGGTGGCGGGAACAATGGCAGGAACAAGCAAGCCTGCAAAGAACGATGCCCCATATACAGATTCAAGTGCATCTGATCAGTATGGATGTCCAGTGGTGGAGGAGCAACCATATACCTCCGTGGATGCTTAAGCCTGTTGCTTGGTTGTTTTGGAGACCGCTCTTACAGTCTCAGAATGTCGGCACGGTGGTCACAGTGCGCAATGGTGGTTATGAGTCAGTCCTGTTTTTTGGGTCGATTCATGTCGAAGTATGTTTGTCTGTTATGTATGTCATTATGTATGTTGGTACTTCAATGTTTGTAAGTTTTTCCCTCGCCTCGGCAGGGATTGGGAGTTTTTGGCATGTGTCTAGTTTTACATGGGTTCTGGTTTGGGGTCAGTGGACAGTCTCATAGTCCTTCAGTCTCTCAAGTTCGATTTCAGTCATAGTATGCACTACTGTTCAGCTATAGCCATCTCCGCATGGCGGATGTAAACTTTTTGTACTCCTTTTTTGTATAATATTAGAAGTAGCATAAATTACACACAACAAAAAAAAGATGGATTTAGGATGGTTTAATTATTACTTATATTTATTTATTTATTTATTTTTTAATTTAATTTTTATTTTTATGTAATTCCAGTGAGTCAAAATGTTTTAAGATAATTTTACTTATTTTTATTTTTATGTAACAAGAGATGGTTTTTGGGCATGTGGTATTGATGAGCCATCGTATTGTAACAAAGTCTATTTACGAGTTAATAATATCTATGGCAAAATGGGTTGAATATCCATGGATAAAAATCTTGTTATATTTAGAAAGAAAGAAATTTATTAGAAAGATAGCCTATGGGACAGATTGCTGCTTCATTTGCTTGATGAATTCAACCCTTTTTTTATTGTAAGTATTAAATTTTTTTGTGCTTGTTAATGAAATTTTAAATATGGTTATAAATTATTATTTTAATTTAATATGGTAAAATGGATCTTAATTTAAAACTATTATTTATATCTTATATATTTTAATGTGATAGAACATTTAGATATATCTCAAAAGTAATTATATTTATTTTTCTTTTGGATTTAATTTCAAAAAAAATTGTAAAATTAAATTCAAATAAAATATTTTATAAATATTTTGATTGTGAAATGAGAGATGGTTTTTGGGCATGTGGTATTGATGAGCCATGATATTGTAACAAAGTTTAATTACGCCGAAAGACATTATATTATGAGGTTCTTCCTCATAACATTGTAGCACATTCATTGTTCTATAAAAAAAATAATACCAAATCGACCGTTAGTTTCTCCATTCCTCTTATTATCATTGTGTGTCATAAAAAACATTTCGGTCAAAAACGAAATCGCAGAACTTAGGAATTGAGTAAAACTCTTTGATTTCGCTTACAGTTTCTGTTTCGGTGTTATGGTGTAATCTTAAAGAATCACAGACGTTGTTTAATGATAGTAGTTTTGCATTGCTTATAGTTCTGGGTTTCTCCTTATGATTTCTTATGTCTGATAAATCATCCTCAAACTGGTCATGGTTTTTGGGCTTAAAGGTTCAGAATTATTGTCATTTCCAAGTCATGCTCAGATTTTCGCTTTAAGTTGGGGCCCTGGTGGTGTGTTTGCGAGATTATTTGTTGTTGTCTAGTCTGCCTCGAAGAAGCATCGTGAAGTTATCACTTTTGCTCTACCCTTACACTATGCTCAAATCTTGATAGGGTAGTTTTCAGGAAGCCAATCTAAATTTCCTCTCGAGTCAATGTCGACTCTGAAATGATTCTACTGGTTTTTTCGGCCCGGAAAATTTTTCAGGGAGGTTGGAAGCAGACTTGAGGTACAAGCGCTAATTTCGGCAAAAGATACATATCTTGTATTCGGTCAGGATATTAAATCCGGAATGGGACAAGATTACTTCCAAGAATAAAGCAAGTCGTCATTTTCAAACAAAAATCCCCCTTCCTATCTAATCCCAACTCATGTTATTGTTCATTCCTCCTTAATTTTGATGAACAGACGGGCTCCTAATCAAAATATCTTCTTTTGGATAGGAGTCATCTGTTTCCCGAGACTTCCTTTGTCAGTACTTCTGTCAGAAGAGCTTTATTTGACCCGCTGTGAACCCACCTTCTCCAGGTTCTTCATTCAGAAATTGATCGTTTTTACAGTGTCAGTCATAAATCCTACCCGTAGTGAATCCACCTTCGCCAGGTTTTTCTTTCAGAATTGACTGTTCTGCAGTGCCAGACATAATTTTTGTTGGATTCATTTATACCCCCGATCGAAGAGTTAGGCGGGCTCTTTATGAATGGAGTACCCGTCTAACTCATCCACCATGGAGGCTATGGTCCACGCGGCTATCCAGGCGGAGTCTATTCATGACAACGCCAAGCTGTCCACTGAGTGGCGATCCACCTTGGAGGACATGTTCATTCGTCCAACGACACCACAAAATGACAGGGATGTTTTTAACATGGGGAAATCTAGAGCATTCCAAGAGGATAGTCAAAATGAAAACAAGATTAAAGGAAAATCCTTCGCCGCGTCTCTGAACTTTTCTCAAAAAAACACAAAGCCTGTTAAAATTGCTCCTCCCCCCGCGGCTATTAAAATAGAAAGTGTATATTTGACAGATTGCATAGAAAGTCTCCAAGACTTTGCTCTGGTCGGCCGCTGGCATTTCCCGGAGATGGAAGACTCCAAGATGAAAAGTTGGCTTGAAAAGCAATGGAAGCCTCTGATAGTCTATGTGCCTATTGTAGCCAGACTATTAAAAGAATGGTATTGTTTTCACTTTTTAAGTTCTTTTGACTTGGAAACCATCCTAAACCAACAATGGGTTTTGGGAAGAAGCTTCCTAGCTTTGCACATATGGTATATGGGGTACAATCCGTTAAAAAATACTCCCTCTAACAACTTGATATGGGTCAAGTTGCCAGGGCTTCCCCTGGAGTTATGGTCAAAAGAAACTTTAGCGGAGATAGGAAATGCAATTGGAAGGTGTGTTTATGTTGATCCGAGATGCTTAAGTGAGGAAGATAAGAGAGTGGCTTAGATTCTCATAGACAAGCCATTCAAAGGAGGATTCCCGGAATATATAGATATTTTCTGGAGGGATTTAAAAATTAGTCAGAGGTTGGATTTTTGGGGAGTCCCCTTTAGATGTTCAGTGTGCCACTGGACTGGACATTTAATAAAGAGCTGCCTGCGGCACCCCTCAAGAAGTCGAAATCAACATGGTATCCCTCAAGCAGCGGCAAAATATTATAGGATAAAGTCCCCTTCCCCGAGAACGGAGAATTTATCATCAGAAAAGAGCCTGTCTCCTCCTATGCCCGTTGAACAGCAAAGAGCCTATCAGGAAGCCCATCAACTTTCACTGCCGCATCTCATAATTCCTCCCCCCTTGGATACCATCTCTCCTTCAATGCCCCCTCTGGAGCCGGCTTCTGACCACGAAGTTCCGTGTCCCCCTCCGGTTCCTCTCCCCCACATTTCCTCCAACATGGAGTTTCATGTCATCCCATCCTCATCTCCTTCTCCAAAAAAAAAAAAAAAATAAAATAAAATCTCCAGATGGAAAAGGAAAAGTGCCAATGATTTCGGTCACTCCTGTAAATTCTCCTACATCCTCTCCAACAAACTCAATTGTGAATGACCTAGACTACCTCTTAAGTAAAAAAATGTTGGAGCTCAGATCGCTTACTATTCATAAACCTGGAAAACATCTTTCTCCTCAAATAAGCCCAAACTCTACAAGCAACATTACAGTGAGGAGAAAGAACAATAGGCGCAGTAGACATTTCAGGGGAAGAGGTGAGGGAGCAGGCAGAGGAATACGCAGCATATCTCTCATAGATGTCCCTATCATCGACATGACAGAAGAAAGGCCTCTTAGAGGAAGCATGGCCGCAAAATCACCGAAATGAATTTTATCTTATCCATGAATATAAGAGGTCTGGGGGTAGACCAAAAATTTTTGGCGTTAAGGGACTTTTTCCATTCATCAAATCCCAAAATTATTTTAATCCAAGAGACCATGCATGACTCCTCAGCTACAATCTCATGCTTCAGGAAGATGTTTCCATCCTGGCATATCACTGCTTTGGAAGCATCCGACCTCTCTGGAGGCTTAGCGGTGATATGGGACCCTGGGTGGATCAAGGCAAAAGCATATTGGTGTCTAGCGGGCATCCTCATCTCAACGCAAATTAGGGGGCATAAAAATCCAATAAACATTATGAATATTTATGCACCCTACAAGAACAGATGGCCATTCTGGGAAAAACTCTTTGAGTCTGAAATTTTTGACATTGATTTCTTGCTAATTGCAAGTGACCTTAATGTCACTTTAAATATGGATGAAATATGGGGCATCAACAAGAAAAATGATCCACTTGCTGATAGAATAAAAAATGAGCTCTTAAACAGGAATCTGGTTGATATTATGTCGCATAAAACGCTTCCGACGTGGGAAAATGGAAGAATAGAAAATGTTTATATAGCCAAAAGGCTTGATAGATTTATTCTTCACGATAGCTTAATCGATGAGATGGGCATGTCGTTCTCAACGATTGAAAATGTATTCATTTCAGATCACAGCCCGATTCTGTTAGGCTGGAGGGAAAAGGGCTTTAGGAAAGGTTATTCATTTAAGTTCAACAGAACATGCCTGGAGGATCCAGAGTTTAATGAGAAGATAACAAAGGCCTGGAATGGTTTGTCATCAAATAAAATTTATCCATCTTTAATGACCTTCAGGGATAAAATGGATGCTATTAAAAAGGTGGTAAAGGAGTGGCAATTCCAAAAAAGACAATAGAACAAAAAGACTCTCCATGAAATCCAAATAGAGTTAGACAGCGCAGCAGGATCCATGGTTGTCCATCAGCTTCCTTTCAAGTCACGATGCCCGATAAAGGAGCTTCAAAGGGAAAAAATTAAAATTTTAAAACAGGAGGAAGCCTTCTGGAGATTAAAGAGTAGGGCGATCTGGCTAAAGGAGGGGGATAAGAATACAATTTTTTTTCATAAATACGCGAGCTCTAGACGGGAAAAGAACTCTATTTGGAAAATAAAGGATGGAAGTGGAGAATTCTTATACTCTCAACAGGACATTTCAAACGAGGCCATGAGATATTTTGAAAATCAGTTCAAGAGATCTGAAAATTGTAGGTTCCAGGATATTATATGGGGCATAGAATTATACCCTCAGATGTTCGATGAGGAGTTAAATGAACAAGTTTTTCAGCCAGTAACAGAGGAGGAACTCTTAGCAACAATGAAATCTTTTAAAAAGGATAAATGCCCAAGTCCAGATGGCTGGACAATTGAATTCTTTCTAAATTTCTTTGATCTGATTAAATGCGACCTGCTAAGGATGGTGGAGGGAACTAGAATGTCCGGCAGTTTTAATCAGAAAATTTCTTCCATCCACATAGCACTAATTCCAAAAAAGGGAGATGCGGAATCTTTCTTGGACTATAGACCGATTTCTCTGTGCAACTTCTCTTTCAAATTAGTCTCTAAAATCATCACAGATAGAATCAAAGACACTCTATCAAATTTCCTAACAAAAGACCAACACGGCTTTTTAAGGGGTAGAAATATTGTAGATGCGGTTGCGACAACTCAAGAAGGTCTGTTTGCCATTCACAAAAAAAAGCAAAGATGTCATTTTCAAGATTGACATGCGCAAGGCATATGATTGCCTTGAATGGGGATTCATCAGATGTTTACTTGCAAAGATTGGTTTGAGAACCAATATGATTAACTGGGTCATGGCTTGTATTAAAAAGGTGAATTATGCAATCATTATCAACGGGATCCCTTCAACTTATTTCCCTGCGGCCAGAGGACTCCGCCAAGGCTGTCCCTTACTGCCCCTGATCTTCATTTTGGCAATGAATTCGCTCAGTCTCCATATCAACAAAGCAGTAAAGGAGAACAGATGTCGCCCTTTAAAAATTTGCAGGAATTCATCTATCTCCCATAATATTTTTGTGGACGATATTATTTTGTTTGGTATGTTATGTAGGCTCACTTGGTTGTGTTTTTATGATATCCTAAAAAAATTTCAAAAGGCTACTGGATTGCAGATAAATAGGGAAAAGTCAATAATTTATCACAACGATATCAGTCAAGAAGCAGTTGAGTGGTTCTCAACCCTTTTTGGTGTGGAGACACAATCAATCAAACATGGAATTAAATATCTGGGTTATCAGATCAAAGCAAACGGTTACTCTAAAAGGGATTGGCAATGGGTTATTGGTAGATACTACAAGAAGATTTCCTTATGGGAATACAGATGTCTATCACTAGCGGGAAGAGTAACCTTGACACAATCAGTGTTGAACCAGCTTGCAGTATATTGGGCCCATCTTTTCTACCTCCCTGCAAGCATTATTCAAAAAATGGAGAAGATTACGACGAAATTTATATGGGGAGGCCAAGCGAAAAGCAGGAAATACCATCTCTCAAAATTATCAGATATATCTGTTTCGAAGAGCATGGGAGGTTGGGGTCTGTTGAAATTGCGGATTTTCATAAAGGCTCTATTATGTAAGTCATTTTGGAGAGGTATTTTCAGTGAGGGTTCGTGGAGCGACACCATCTAAAAAAAATATCTGGGTAGAAAGGATTTTTCATTATGGTCAGGGAAGGAAGAATTGGTCCCTCTTATGGCTCGTCAATTTGGTTAAGTCTTCACAAGGTGGAAAGATATTTTTTGGAAAACTTAACCTGGAGTTTTCAAATAGCCAATAAAATCCTAATTGGAATTGACCAGTTTCTGAGTGGTGCCGAGGTAATTAATGTGCCGCAAACTTTATTAAACTTTTTTCACAGAAAAGTTTTTTTCTTTTGGGAAAGTTTGATAGCTGGTTGGCAAGGTTCAATCCCTCTCTAGAAAGACGCAAAAACCTTGAATATGCCGGATGATATTGCAGGGCAATGGGAGCCCATTATGACATGTCTCAAAAGTTGCGGTATTTTCCGCACGGCGGAATCTGACTACATAATCTGGAAAAATTCAAAGGCGATGAATATTATTCGTGTAAAAGATGTTTACCAGAATCTAATTGGGATGAAGGGTGCCCCGCACAATACTTTTTTTCCAGTGATATTTTGGAAAGTTGAATGCCCATCGAAAATGTTATACTTTGCCTGGTTTTTGTTCCACAACAGAAACTTAACCTGGGAAAACTTGGTGAAGCGGGGATGGCAAGACCCTGGGTTTTGTCCTATTTGCAGGTCAGCAGAGGAATCAAACTGTCATCTATTTTTAAATTGCCAGGTATCGCAGCAATTATGGCAGTCTTTGGAGAACTGGTATGGATTTCAACTTTTGTCTCACTCTTCAATTCCTGATGCGTTTCTCTGGTGGAGTCAACGAAAAGATATTTGGAGGCCTTTGTTTATTATCATCCTCTGGTGCATTTGGAAGTGGAGAAACAATTCTATTTTCAATGACAGGAAATCCACTTATCTGGATATTTTTTCCAATATTGTATCCATATATGATAATCTCCCAAAAAAGACACTCTTGTTGAAAAAATATGTCGGTATTGCCACTCCTCAGGAGATAACATCTTTCCCAAGGGCGTTCTTTGATGGAGCTGAACAGAGAGGTTTCTGTGGTTGTGGGGTTTATATTCTTGTAAATGAAAGCAGTCAATTTTTCATCCAATGTAATGGCGGGAGGGGTTCCAATAGCAAAGCAAAGAAGCGATGGCTCTTGCAGGCCTGTTATTTTTTTGTTCCTTTCTAAATATTCAATCTGTCTCAATTTTTGGAGATTCAAAGGTAATGGTGGACTATGTGGATAGGAAAAACAACATTTTCAAGCCCCACCTAGTCGGATGGCTGGATAGAATCAAATATTTTTGGGATGGAATGGAGGGTTATTCTATTCATCACATCAACAGGGCTCAAAATCAGCAGGCGGACTCTTTGTCAAAAAAGGGTCTTCTTTCGGCTTCGGGTTTTTGGTTTATGCAGGTATCTTCTGAAGAGAAAATTTTCACTATACAGGATTTTTCTCTTCCAGTTTTCTAATTTCATTAAAACAGATCCTCAGGTATGCCTGTTTCATATCATCTTTTAGGATATATCCTTGTTTTTTGTTTATAAAATGATACATATGATGAACTTGTATATGTAAAGAGGCCCTTATGAGAACAGTCTCTACTTTGCCTTTGTCGTGGACATCATTACTGGAGGTTTTGTGCTGTGTATTTTCCTCTTGACAGACCTATATGGACTTATCTCAGACACTTATGCAAATGCAATATTTGTGACTTTTTATATTTCTCATATAATACAATTTGGCTTTTTTCGTCCTGAAAAAATAAACACCAATTTGACGGTTGTCAAAAAAGACACACGTCATTTTAAGTTACATGAGGTGTGGTTCAACAGTTTCTATTTGCCTTCACTCCGGGAATTCAACGCTCAATGCGAATCTGGAACAGGCCAGAACTTCATATCTGCCAAACCAACTCGGGCGTTGTAAATGCAACCGCACACTACCTATACTGGTCAATTTTTTTCTCACATGTTCATCGGATCAGTACCATCATCATCTTATAATTCCAATGCCTCTGTCGTTTCTTCCTCCTGCTTGATTGAATTGGTACTCCTCTCACACTGGAGAGAGCCAGGGACGTCAAGTCGGATAGGAAGGACCAGTGACAAGTTGGTTTGTGCGGGCAAGAGGGAAAGAAAGCAATTAAGATTTTAATTCATTGTTCGAGGATCATCAGAGAGTTCATTGTGTTCTTCTTGGATTTAACGACAAAATCGATGTTTCAAATCATGTTGACATCATATTTGTTGCATCATCATCTTCCTCTTTGATTTGGTGAATGAGGTTGTCGAGAAATGGGACAATCACGTTTTCTGTAACATCACACAGCTTGGCAATGTCAGAGCGAGTATCAGTGAAAAAGTTTATGGGTTCATTTACCTCCCTGCATGGTTCACATTTCAAACAACCCTCAACGCACCATTAAAGTGGTAATTGACATCATCTCCCACCCTAAAATTATACTATCCATAAATCTATTTATCTAGTGGTAGAGTTTTAGTTTTATAATTTAAGAATCTGTCATACTACTCACCACCTGATACCTCCATTTACCAGTCAACTTGGGGGTTGCAGAGGCTTCCATTCACTGAGGTTTCTCATGACACCAAAATGAGTTGCGAAGGTCGTTAATTAACATAGAAATCCTTGTTATTTAAACAACACACTGCCTATTGACAATTCAGCCCGGGATCACAGCACCTTGAGAGTTCTAGCATCATCCAAAAGTGTTTGGGAATGATAAATGTTAGTTAACGTAAAATTTTGTTCATGAATTATCATCGCAATCAACCACATTTTCCACGTCAATAAAACGAAGCATCCATGTTGGAGAATTCAAGGTTAAGTTTGAGTAATTTGACATTGGACCTATGGAATAAGGCACAAACATTAAGCGTAAAAAGTTGAAATAATTAAAATGATAAAACCAATCACTTGGATCTTTGATTTTCTCATTATTTTGGATTGATTTTGGTTGGAGTATTAAATATTTGATAAACTTATTAAATATTTTCTTGTTCGATCGAGGGTTCGATAACATCTCGAGCATTAAGGCATGAAATCAAACAGACGACTTCATTGAATGGCGTAGTTTGTTGGTGAGAGATCTCACAAGTTAGTTTACAAAACTGATAAGGAATCCCTCAGCAAGCTTCAAGGCCACTTGTGTCATGGGATTATGTGGCCTTAAGCAAAAAGGAATAAGAATTGCACGGTGTCGCTTACTGCAACTCATATCCATTATTTATCTTTATGTCGCCTATAAAGCATTTCTTTCTTTCACAAACAAATTTATTTAGAAGACTCTTTCAGTGACCTCCTTCCATAAAGAATTACTTTCTTTCACCAACAAATTTATCTAGAAGACTCTTTCAACGACATCCTTATTTTCAAACACCATACGAGCAAATGGAGGAAGCGAGATTTGCTCGTATGGTGTTTGAAAATAAGTATCAGAATAATTCCCCCAAGTAACTAGCTTTTTCCGTAATCTACATCCATCCAAAAAAATCTTAAAATAAAAACATAGTTAACGAAACCCAGATGCCTCTTCTAACAATAACAGGCTCTTGGTGCTAACATAAATAATAATACTTATCCTTTAACGAGCTATGTTCAATCCACCATAGTGCCTCCACAAAATATACAACAATGCTTCACAAGGGGGAAGCCTTTGCCATGCTTTTGGTGTTGTTTGCTTGACATGGGTCCCTTAAATAAAGGTTTGAATCTGCCTTCTGTGGAGTTCAATCCCTGCTGGAAAGTAATTCATGCTCAGCTCGCCTCTTTAGTCTTCCATTGAAAGCAAAATGGAAGCCTTAGTAGTCAATGTTTAAAAATAATAAAAATCGTACCTAATTCACCATTTCCATATTTTTCTTCAGTTCTATCATATCAAACTTTTGCTATCATGAAGGTGGAATGAAAATGAGACGGTGAAGGGGTGTAATGTGAATCCATATTTCAACTTAAGAAATTATTATACAATTCGTCGGCGAAACATTATAATATAATTAATTTTCAACGTTGAAAGGAAAAACATTATAATATAATTCATTTGCAAAGTGGAAAGGAAAGAGGAGCCATCAATATATGCCATTCGCCAAACTGGTGCAATCATATAAAAATGATGAGAATAGGAAAACTAATATAGCATAATTTTAATGCAACGAGAATTAGTAAAAAACAATCTAAATGGAGTTGTGTTTGGTCTAAATCTTGAATGTTTTCAAAATTGTTAGGATTTAATAGGTTTAGCTCATTTCTAAGGATGACTCTACATCATATTGAGCTTTTTAAAAAGTGTCTCCAAAGTAGTTCAAAGTTGATTTGGAGTGGTGAATGCTTTAATATGGAATAGTCATGGAGAAATTAATAAGCATAGGAGACCAAAGGTCTAGTCCATGCTCTTGAAATATTTTGATTTATACTTTGATTTTTCAACTACTAAATTTGGTTCAATTTATATTTTTTGAATTTTCTACTACATAATTTGGTTAAGTTTATGTTTTAGTGACTATAATATACAAGTTTCTACTTGTAAGTTGAAATAGAATCTTCGGCTTCCATTCCAAATAGTTATATGGAGTGAAAATTACAAATGGAAATTATATTCTTTCTGATAGCTCCAATTTTCAATACCTGTAAATAAATTGTATATGATCCTTCTTCCTAGATCCCATGGGCTCTAATACCATGTGAAATTGTAGTTGAACCTACACAAGTTGGATCTAGCTAGAAAACAATGAACAAAAATCACAAGGAAAGAAGAAAGAAATTTGGTAGAGAAAATAATTAATAAATTCTATTCATGGGCTAAAAAGAAAATTATGAGAGAGTACAATTCAATATATCATACTTGGTTGAACTAGTACAATAGTGTTACACAGTATTTTGTCACGCCTCCTGCACTTCCCTGTGACATACCTTGAAGTGCTCGAAACATGACCATAATGCAGTGTACTCATTCATATATGTAGTTTAGAGCCTTCCTAAGACATTGATTGGAAAATTCCTTGAGCTTCCCCTGAAGGAAATAGCTCTTTAACCCTAATTTGAGCATCATCGCTCTTATGAGGCTAAAAATCGCAATGGTCGCATGTTGCACTATACCCGACCTGCGATGGCATCGCTCTCTTTGCTCATATAACCGCGATGATCCCAAAAAGGTAATTTTCCCAAAGGAGATGAGAAGCTTTGTGATCTAGAAGCTTCCAGAGCGGCGAGCTAGACATGGTTTCGCATAGATGAGGTTGAATCCTCCCATCTTGACCTCTTTGTATTGTCCCAATGAGCTACCTCCTTGAGATGTGGGCCTAGTCCTATCTTTGGAGAAGTCCTAACTCCCTCTCCCAATCTATAAATTCATCATCTCCCATTCCCAAATGGTTGGTCTAGTTAGAGGTTGGTTTGATCTATGTCCATTTGCACCCCTATGTTGAGCTTGCGCCTATAGGTTATTCATTAGACTTGGATAAGGAGTGTTGGAGAGTTTTTTGGCTTGGACTTGGATTACCACTCAAGGAGAGCATTTCAACATCAAGGCTATGGTTGTAAGCTTCCCCTTTATTCTTTAAATAATAATACAACTGTTGGTTCATCTTCCCAATATATATGTTCATGTATGTATTTGCTTGGCATTCCTTGATCATCTAAATATATCATTATTGGATTTGTTATTGGTTTTGGCTTGCTTTGTTGTCTCTTGGTTGTTTGTGCAGGTACATAAGTGCTGGAAGAAGTAGGAACAAGACCTTGACACAAGTAGTTCAAGGATTTTAACAAAGGAAATCGGATTAGCATCAAACAAGATAGGCCTTCTCTCTTGTTTTATTTTTCAATCATAATCTAGGAAGATGTCTAGTTGATTGTCCTCTCAAGTTGCTAGACCCACTCATTGGGCTAGAGGGATTGTCTTTGTCCGAAGAGAGGATTAACATTGTCAACAAAATTAACCTTTTACCTCGAATGAGCCATTACACTGGGGGCATGCAAACGTACCTCAAGCATAGTTTATCTTTGTTTCAAGCTTGTGTAAAAAATGAAACCAAATCCAAGCATAGTTTTTCTTATGTTTCAAGCTTGTGAAAAAATGAAACCATCTTCAAGTATACTCAAGCATAGTTTCCTATGTTTCAACCTTGTGTAAAAATGAAACCATTCCCTTTTCACATCTTGTGATTGTTGTTTTAAACAACCCTTTTTGTTAAAATGAGCCTTGGTTCTTTCATTCCATCATCACCATCTCTTTGGCCGATCATATGCTTTCACTTGATTGTTTTACCCTTGCTTGAGGAACATTTGCAATGAGGGGTATTATTAGCCAGCCTCTTGACCTTTACATGTTTTGAGCAGTTCCATCATGATCGAAACCAATTGTTGTCCTTTCATACCATTTGTTCCTCCAGGTGGAGTCCTCTTTCATCTCTTTTCAGACTCCAAAAATATGAAAATATTGCCAAGTACTTGTCATTTTGAACTCGTTAAAGTAAATGAATCGACGTCTACTTAGAATAAGTTTAACCCTTTTCCGGACTGAGATAAATTATTGTACAAAAAAGGAACACCTTAATCAAACATGGCTAGGAGGTTCTCTCGAATATTGTTTTCTACCTTTTCAGATTCGAGAGACAAATTACGAAAAGTGACATGATGGAGTTTTCTTTTTTGATTCTTTTTCAAACTCTCTAAACATGAAAAAGATACTAAGTTATTCTTACATCGAACTCATTAAAACTTCACGACAAAAGACTCATCACCACTATGAGACCGAGCTTCTCCTTCCTAGGGCTCGTAAAACTTACTAGGATGGATTCATTCGAAGAATGAACTTACATGACAAGCATATGTTATCCCCTTAAAGCTTGTGATAAAAATAATTGGGGTACTCGCTAGAAATAGCGAGGGAAAATGAAGACGAGACATCCTTTATATAGGAAGCATGTCTCTCTTGAACATGACACTCTTCTACTCTCGTGTCGAGTTTGGGACATTCTCACTTAGTCACTTTTCCTCCTGGGTTTGGGTGATCCATTTTGCCTCTCGTTTGAATATTCCATTATGTCATCATGACCTTTAGTCCTATGTCGAGTCAAATGTTGCCACACTCTGGAGTCGTGTCGCCAATATGTTCAAGAGAAATCCAATCTGCATTTCTTTACCTATACAACATTTGAGTCATTGTTACAGTCTTGAAAATTATTCCACTTTGTTCCTCGTTTCATGTTGATGATGGGGAATCATTATGACCCTCCTTCGACAGGTCACTTCCTGTCGACTTCGGCTCATTATCGAGGAATATGACTTAGAAATTCCCTTTCAATACCTTAGATCTTGCATGCTTTAATGACAATATCTTCGCATCGGATGGTAGGTTTTCACTATTGGCCTTCGATCAAGTGATTCCACGAGTGTTCGACTTCAGCTTCGTTATCACATTCACGGATTGTACTATCATACCTTGAGATCCATTGTCATTATGGGTGGTTCCTCTCGTTACTGTTAATGGTCCACATCAATGGCTGTAATCAGGTGGTTTTCTAGCATGTTCTACTACGACACATTCATTCACATGTTAGATTTCGTACTTTGATCGGGTTGGGATGGAGCGTAAGACTCTGAGTTATGTCTGATATAACTTAGGCTCCGTGAGGTTTTATGTTATTCATGATTGTACACATGTTTCTACTATACGGATGGCTATGACCATACCGTGAGACTTCATGTTTATACTTATCCCTATTATCTGGATGGTTGCGCCCATACTATGGATCTTTTTATATAGTCTTCATCATCGAAATGGCTGCGTCCCTACCGTGGATTCATGTCTTAATATCAAATATGTATATGTATATGTGTCCTTGGTTTGCAGGTCTCCTGACAATGTGTGTCCTCTTCCTTGCCAAAAGCTCGTAAAGCATTTCAATCATCACTCCTCGTTCTCCCTTCATGCTTTAGGGGGCATCTATTACAGAGTATTTTGTCACGCCTCCTGCACTTCCCTGTGACATACCCTGAAGTTCCTGAAACATGACCATAATGCAGTGTACTCATTCATATATGCAGTTCAGAACCTTCCTAATACATTGATTGGAAAATTCCTTGAGCTTCCCTTGAAGGAAATAGCTCTTTAACCATAATTTGAGCATCATCGCTCTTATGAGGCTAAAAACCGCGATGGTCGCATGTTTCACTATACCCGACCTACGATGGCATCACTCTATTTTCTCATATACCCGCAATGATCCCAAAAAGGTAATTTTCCCAAAGGAGATGAGAAGCTTCGTGATCTAGAAGCTTCCAGAGCGGTGAGCTAGAGGTGGTTTCGCATAGATGAGGTCGAATCCTCCCATCTTGACCTCTTTGTCTTATCCCTATGAGCTACCTCCTTGAGATGTGGGCCTAATCCTATCTTTGGAGAAGTCCTAACTCCCTCTCCCAGTCTATAAATTCATCCTCTCCCATTCCCAAATGGTTGGTTAGGTTAGACGCTGGTTTGATTTATGTCAATTTGCACCTGTATCCTATGCTTGTGCCTAGAGGTTATTCATTAGACTTGGAGAAGGATTGTTGGAGAATTTGTTGGCTTGGACTTGGATTACCACTCAAGGAGAGCCTTTCAACATCAAGGCTATGGTTGTAAGCTTCCCCATTATTCTTTAAATAATAATACAACTATTGGTTCATCTTCCCAATATATATGTTCATGTATGTATTTGTTTGCCATTCCTTGATCAGCTAAATACATAATTATTGGATTTGCTATTGGTTTTGGCATGCTTTGTTATCTCTTGGTTGTTTGTGCAGGTACATAAGCGCTGGAAGAAGCAGGAACAAGACCTTGACACAAGTAGTACGAGGATTTCAACAAAGAAAAACGGATTAGCATCTAAACAAGGTAGGCCTTCTCTCTTGTTCTATTTTTCAACCATAATCTAGGAAGATGTCTAGTTGATTGTCCTCTCAAGTTGCTAGACCCACTCATTTGGCTAGAGGGATCGTCTATGTCCGCAGAGAGGATTAACCTTGTCAACGAATAATGAGTCTAGTAGTGAATCTAGAGAGATATGAACATCCACTATATAAAACTAACACATAATCCTAGTTAATTGACCATGCATTAATGAGTTAACCATCTCATAAAACTGGAGATTAGTGAAACTCATGCATGCACTTGTGGAATCCCTTCTTATTGATAATAACAAAGTTGTCATGGATGACTCCACTAAATAATCCAATTGAAATCAAATTAACTGTATATTATTTCTAATAATGGAAGATGTACACAACATAGAGGCCACATCCATGTAAGTACTTCACCATTTTAAAGTCCTTTGGAACGTCCGCATATTCCTAAGTTAGTGAACTTATCTATGCAATGAATGCACACACTAATTAAAAGGCCCATGAAATGATAACTAGCATTTACACCCAGATGTGCACAAGAACGCGGATAAGCGGAATAGGCGAATGTGGAAGGCAATAATCCTAAAATTCAGATGATCCATTTTAGAAAGAAATTGAGGTAATAGAACTTGGAAATTTAATTATTTTGGAAATTTAGTTATTTTACTAAATTTTGTGATCCGTACAATTTTGAATAAATTGTGAAGTTCAATATCTTTAATCTTAATCATTAACTAGGTTAAAATTCTAAAAATTCTCCCATATTTAATCATGATAATTATTCTTTATTTTATTATTAGTTTTAAATGTTTTAATTTATAATATATTTTTTATTTGAGAAATTCAAGAAGATATGTAAATTACTCAAATATTCTTATTTAATTGAGTTTTGGTCTAAAATAAGAATAAAAACTAACCTAAATGAACAAAATAAATGTTTTTAGATATTCTTCTTATAGTTGGTAAGTTAGTCACAAATCCCCAAGAATAGTTGAAGTGAGGATTCAAAGAACCTTTATTGCTTCCCAATTAGTGGAGGTGAGGACTCCTCAAAGAATTACTTTGTTGTTTTAAGGAAAGATAGTTATTCAAGTTAATTTCATTGATATTCTCTCAAAATGAAATTAGATTGTTGTAACATAACTTAAATGTAGAGTCATATGGAATACGAAGTAACATGGACTCTTAGATATGTCAAATTCATGTCCCCTCAAAGAAATGCAAAGCCTTACCAGAATGCTATTTGAGAAGAAAAATATAACAATTATATTATATCAAAGTTGGTAAACAACTAGCCACAAAACTCCTAGAACGATTGAGGTGTATGGGTCTGTGGATTCTTTTAAGGGGTGTTTAGATCACTATTTTGTAGCAATTGAAGTGTTTGCTTCGATATTGGGGTTGTTTAACATGTATCTCGTTAGAAAGTTCTTAGAACTTCGACGTATATGGAATTGTTGGGAATTCGTGTTGTAGCTAGCCAACCTATGAGCCCATTTGACCATTCGACCCCCACCCTTAAGTGAAATATTAGAAACCCTTCTATTTCCAATGTTATTATATATATTTGAAAGGGTAAAAATAACCAAAACATTTTCAACGCGTCTTTGCAACTCTTGGTACAAATGGTAGTTAATAATATCTATGGTAAGGTGGGAGTGAATATCCATGGTTAAAAATATTGTTATATTGTAAATTTATTGTAAGTATTAAAGTTTTTATGTGCTTATTAATTAAATTTAAGTATGGTTACAAAATCATTATTTTAATTTATAAAGTAAAATGGATCTTAAGTTATAGCTACTACTTATTTGTTATATATTTTAATTGATATTTATTATGATTTTTTTTTTTTTTTTTTTTTTTTTTTTTTTTTTTTTTTTTTTTTTTTTTTTTTTTTAATCTAAAAAGTTATTCATAATTATATTAATAAAAACAAAATTACATATATAAATTGAATTTTAATATTTTTATTACTTTTCAATTTTTTTAACCAACAATACAACATCTCCGGGGGTTTTATATCACTTTTAACATTTTATTATTATTTAATTGAGCCAACATGTAAATGTTTACAAATCCTTTATGTCTTATAAATTCAACATATTGAGTCAACATGTAAAAATGTTTACATACTTTCTTACATTACATCTACACATCTCCCCTATATTGGGTTGTAGAGCACCTCCCGACGCAAAGAGTGTTTGTAGCTTCAATATCAATGTTAGCATTTCTAGGCAATGATTTGTGTTTATGGCTTCAATGTCAATGTTAGCATATCTAGGCAAATATTTGTCTCTTTCACTAACTTGCCATGCTTACTTTTGGATCTTACCTTCAACTTCCAAATTAGAGTCAGATAAAGAGAGAGATTCTTCCAATTCTCTCCAAACACAATCACACAAAAAGATGAGCTCTTAAAACCATCATTCTTACATGGTCTATCATTGCCTCTATGGTCTCTTGATTTGTGACAATTATTCATTGCCTTACGTTAATGGGTACCCCCAAATGGATTATCTATGGGGTCCATGTCTTGGATTCATGTCTTCCATGCAACAAACAAATGATGAGGTCCATTTCGCTAGTATGTCAAAACCTCATTGTTGCTCGATCTAATTTGTATTAAAATTGGGAGGTTGCCTCCTCGCAACTTCTCGACGGACACATCAACTTATCTAAGAGAAACACAGACAAGATCTTTGAGATGAGATCTCCAAATATTATATTTCATCCTCATTACTTGCGCCCATAAATCCACTCTATAGTTCCATTATTTTATTTTATTTTTACAGAAACGGTTATGGGATTTCATTATATTTTTGGCAAAAAGCCACAATTCAGGTTATAGATAATGAAGTTGATTTCTGAGCACCTCTCCAACAAGAGGGACATAGCACATACGCTTATGAGTCGCCTCTTTTTACATTTTATAATGTGAACTATTGCTGCTGCTTTCCCGAGCTTAAGAATGCATACAAACTATTTCAATAAAATGCAGTAAAACATGGAAGATTAGGGGATTGGATCCCATGACGTTTCTTTGTCTTTGAGAATAGTCCCAGCAGCTAGCTGGACTATTTTGCTTGCCTCTATGCTTGCCTCTTTGTTGTTTTCTCTCAGTACATGAAAGAATTTCAAATTTAGGGGCTTTGTCATGTCTTTGATCCTTGTAATTGTCCTTGCAAGCCGCAGATCTGCTGGATTAGTGTTGGTCACCATTGCTTTGATGATGACCTGTGAATCACCAAAGACATTTGCCTCCTTGTGGCCCAACTCTTTGAGTAGTTTGATCCCTTAAAGAAGGGCCATCGCTTCAGCTTGCATGCTTGAGGAGTGACCCAGTCCCCAAGCATATCTGTGGATAGAAGTTTCTTCTGAGTTTATAATGAACCCTCTTGCACCAGCAATTCCTGGGTTTCCCTTGGCTGCCCTGTCAAAGAAGAGAGAAGGAAGTGTTTGCTTGGAAATCCAGGATTGAAATTCTTCTTCATTTTTCCTGATTCGCCAATCTTTGAGAAAGATAGGTATGGTAGTCGATTTTTGGAATTAGAGATTAAGTGCATCTCCAAACTCAATATCTTGCTGACATAGATTTGTATCACCCCTTTTGTCTCTCAGCCACTCAATTAATTGACATTTCACTGTATTTGCAACAAGTCTGAAGTCATGTTCTTTATTTCTGAATATCCTTGTATTCCTTTCTAACCAGATTTGCTAGCTGATGAATTTAGGCAGAGCAGTCCATGTTGCTATGATGATTTTGTTTTTTGGATTTGGGCCTGGGTATCTGGCCAGCCATCCAGCAAACAGGTCCAGAACGGAACAGGGGAAGGTGAACTTAAAATTCCATGTTCCAAGTAGCTCTTTCCAGATAAGGCCTGCGAATTTGCACTCTAACGAGAGATGAAGGGCAGATTCCGGGCTTTCCTTGCATAATGTGCATCTTGAAGGCCCGAAAAAGCCCCTTTTCTGTAACCTGTCATCTGTAAGGATTTTTTGGTGGTAGAGAAGCCAACAGAAATAGTCAATTTTTGGAATAGAGGGAAAATTCCAAATGCGAAACCAAGGTGCATGGTTGGGAGGAACGTGACGTCATTCCATGCACTTGACGTAGCCCAGAGCAACCGTGTAACCATCCCGTTGCGGACCTCAGCCTCGCACGTCTTTCCTCCGAGCATGGGAAGGAGCCAGCGCATGCATAATTTTTAGGAACGTAGCAAAACCTTTGCAGTGCGAGTGGAACCGGGAGTTGCTTCCAACCAGCCTAGCAGTCACCGCTCCAATTCGAAAAATCCCATAGCGTTTTGATATTGGCGTCCATCATCCAATTCTTCAGCTCGCTCATGGAGTTCGATTTTGCCAGCGGGGGCCTATTCATTATGCTGTCGTCCCACAGGTTGATAGATTTACCATTTCCAGGTATCCAGAAGGAGTGTGCACTTATCAGAGGGCCAACTTTGTTGCAGAGCATGCTGAATGGGGTTCTGAGATGGGATTTGGGTTGATCCAAGCATCGGAATCTCTGCCCTCTGAAGTATTTTTTCCACAGTGCTAAGTGAACCCAACCTGGTTTGGGAGCTATGATTTTCCACTCTATAGTTCCATTATTGTTATAATACATATCTTCATTTTGGTGGTAGGCTCATTAAACCTTTTGGATATGCCAAACTCTAGTTGTCTCACATTGTGAGAGTTCCCCTACCACCTATTAGACTCCATGACCATTAATATCGCATTGAGTGAAATCACCATATTCACCAAGAGCATCATACTTGTCAAACTTATTCCCAAGAATTGAAGCTCGACAACCACTTTGTCTTCATATGATCATTATATTATAAGATCATAGGGTAATTCTTCTATGTTTTTAGGGATTCTTACAACAAACTTTGGGACATTTTAGTATATGAGGATCAGAGAAGCCTATCCCTCTTCTTTTAGAAGATGTTTGACCTACATTATTATCTTTCTCAAGAGAAAACTTCCATAGTGACCTGTATCAAGTTAATTACTTCTGATTTCAACAAAGCCCGAGTAAGAAGAGACCTCGTGACGAGGTTATTAACACAATGGACAAGTGCATTAAATAAAGTAGATAACTTCGTAAATCCCTTGGCCTCGCAACCATAAAAAAATACTTTTCGTCCTCAAATGGTAGGAGAAGTGTCTCAAGATAATGTGCCTCAATTGCTTTAGTACAAAACTATCTCTTAAGCTTATATTTGGTTCTCATATAATGCACTATTGCTCTTGCTTTTTGGAATTTTGGGTTCTTGATCTAATTTTGTATTTTCTATTTTGTTGAGGTGTGTTTAGACCCTCGTTGTTTTTTCTTTAATGTTATATATTGCATAATTCCATGGGCCATTATTGGCCTTTCATTGACATTAACAACAACAATAATAAGTGCAACATTTGTGTATCATGAACCTCTTTTGACCATTAAATTGCAAAATAATGATCATGTTGGATATCAGTGATAACCATCTTATATGATAATAGCTCCATATCTTATCTCTTATATCCACCACATATGCCCAAAAATAATCATTTCATATATATCTTTATATTATATATATATATATATATATATAATAAAAATAAAAAATCAATCATGGTTGGGAATGAAAATCTTCCAACCATCTACTCGATAATTTCCAAATTGAACCATAACATCGAAATATAATATCCACATTGTAACAATGTATTAAACAACGTTTATTAAAGTCGCTTTAGATGCAGCAAACAACTACAAGGTTATAGTGAAGGGCACTTTAATCCTTGTTGGCTATGCTCGTTTATTCGAAATCAGTTTTTATTATCCATCACACTTGGGATGTTTCGTATTAATATACCTTGTGTGTTCGATAATTATATTTAAATATAGATTCTGATAATATTCGTATCTGAAAAATGTACTATGATTAGCTTTCTAACTTAATCCTTTTGGCACTATCATTCCCAATCTATCTATAAGGAAGCTAATCACCCTCTTAAGAGGTATGCATGTTCTCTAAATATTATTTACCTAATTACAACATCTTCATTATGCATTAGAGTCTACATTCAAGGATTATTTTGCATGTGAGTTCAAAACATTACAATAACATACAACTCGTAGGTTTTATTATGTTATATTTCAATAGTTGTAAATGTCTATTTTATATAATAATAAGGGTCTTATCAATTTTATTAGTAATTTAAATTTTAACTAAAAATTTGATTCTCTTTTTGACATAAATATAACTTGTCACTTTAAAATATTATTATAAACATTCTCGAAGAAGTTTATAACATTATTATAATATTATTTATTAATATAAATTTGTAAGTACAATCCACTCTTGGGTTTACAATGACCCAATGAGGTTCACTCCTATTGCATTTGAGTTTGTCAATTGCATTTAATTTAATAGTTGTAGTGGGAGTCTTAATAGTTGTTGTGGGAGTCTCACTTCTCGATAAAGACACAAGGCATATCAAGGGAGATACAACCATCGTAATCTTCTATACTAATCTAAAATTTTATCCACCTGGATACCATTTTTTTAATTGAGCATCATTTTTTAATTAGAAAGTTTATTCAAGTTGCCATTTTTTTTATAGGGAAAATGGATTAAAAAAGCATTTTAAGTGAGTGGGTTTTCCAAGATGGTAAGAATTATGGACATAGATATAAACCATAGAATTATTTTGGTTATTTTTTACCTTCTAAATCTTTGTAAAAAGGGGTAGATCATCACAACTTTGAATCAAGGTAAGAAAATCAAGTATTTTTATTTATAGTTTTTATGAGGTGACATTTAACAAAACAAATTAGTTACAAATACAAATAGCATATATCATGAAGAAGTATGAATCTAGGAGAATGACATTGTTATGAACCAAATAACCAAATAAGTATAAGAAACATAAAATTCAATAATGTCACACTTGAGGGGAGGAGTGCATGGGAATATTTCACTTTGGATGAATAATAGAAGGGCAATTTCTTTAGAAACTAGCATTGCTTCCCAACAATCTAGCAAAGGTATATGCACTATTACAAGGAATTATTTTAGCTCGATCTTACTATCGAAGTCATTTCCTCATTCTAGGAGACTCTCTACTCAATTTTTAGACACAAGTATAGTGGATCAAGGGCTAAAGACCTAAGGCTTGCAGTGATACTCGAAAAAAATCATGCTCTATTAGAAATTATGGAATGCATAGTGGAATGGTTCCATATGAAAAGACAATACAAAAAATTGGCTAACTCACAAGCCAACTTGGCCATCAATCTAAGCAAATAAGGGGTGTATTCAATTAATGGACTACTTGTCAACCAACCCATTCCGTAACTTTAATCTATCTCCAAACTTGTCATGTCAACAATGAATTGTGAGGGAGCACCATCGACTATAACATCCCACATAGCGGGTAGCAAGGACATTCAATTATCATCTCTTGCCATTATAGCTCATATTCTTTCCACCTAGGGCAATAATCCATTAAGTCTTCTCCCATGCAATGCTTATGGGATAAATCTAACCCTATTCATGGCTTATCCTGTGTTGGAGAGTTTGAATTCATGTATAGTTAGCATCCAATTGGAGTTGTATTCTCATAAAGGCATTGTAGGGAAAACCCACTTCTCATTTTAGGTTCCAAGGGAAGTAATCTTGGGCACTTGACTATTCAACTTTGTGGAAGGTGTAAACACAAACTATGGAAAACTGCAAGCAACCCACAGTTCCCTTCATTAGCATGACTTAACAAGCAAGGATTTGCATGAGGAAGTGGAGGCATTGGCAAAACATTTGATAACAGTTAAGGGTGATTTGGGCTCTAGGGTGGAGGCCCTAATGAGCATCCTCCTCCATCTGTGAGTTGATTCCATCAAACAACCAGTTAAAACACATGTAATTCATACCACCTCCCTTCTCAACCTTCCCTTATCATTACTAAGATTCTTAGATTTGGCATGGATTCTCCCTCTTCCTCTGTTTCATAGGATAAGTCTCCAATAGCTACAAAAGCACTCATGGCAGCGTGGTCCACCCCAACAAGTAAATTTGTGTATGCTTAAGAATCCTATTAGTATTAACAATTTTTTTTGTATTTGAAGATAATGTATGAACTTCGGACTTTTTTGGGTTTTATATGGGATGTATGTAAGTGCATTTAAGTCTTTGAAGCTCCCTGGTTACACAAAGATCTTATATCTATGTACCTCTTTTGTGTGCTTCAATCATAGTCTTTTATATAACTAAAATTCACAAGCGTTCGTAAAACAAAATGTCACACTTGAAGTAAGTGACTAATTGAAGGAATGGAAAGCCTCTTCGAGGGTGCTACCTCCTTTTAAAAATTATCAGAAGGCATAGGTGAACTCTAGGAAAAAAAGAAGGTATGGCTTTCAACACTTTCAAGATGGAACCAAACAATGTCACTTTCACTTATAGGGGTGACTGGGTGGACATTATCTCATCACACACATATCAAGGATTGTTTTTCTCTAGAATGGACTTAAGTTTGATGTAGACCATTAAGTCTCACTTAAATAATGGTTGCATAACCATTACTTCCCTTGAGAAGCATTGTTGCTAACTTCGGTTCCAAAGCATCTAAGAAAAAATTTCTCCCTTTCACTCACTAGTTATTCTTGCTTCCCTTTATGGTTGTCAAATTTGGGGTTATTCCTTTAGAATATATGTTAGAGCTAGATATAGAGAGTTCTTATATCAGTGTTTTCCAATCACATCCACACAAAGAGATAAGATCCTCGAACCATCATTGTTGGGGAGTTCAACACTACCTTAATCATTGCCTTGGTGATCTCCTAATTTCTGATGATGATTATGGGATTAAGTAAATGGGCATCCCATATATGGCTCATCTTAAATGCTCGTTTCTTACACTCAAGCCTTCTATGCAACAAACAAATATTAGGACCCACCTTAGCTAGTATGCTAAAGCCTCCTCATTGTTTGTCTAGTTGATCTTGATATTGAGAGGTTGTCTCCTCACAAGTTCTTGATAAATGCTCCAAACCTTTCTAAAATAAATATAAATAGGGGTATTTGTGACTAGATCTTAAAATATCATCTTCATTGCATACATATTGCACCCATAGATCCATCCTCACCAAAGATCTAGTGCTACTACAATACATATCTTCATTTAGTTATTGGCTCATTGATCCTCTTGGATACACCAACCTCTAATTGTCTTTCTTTGTTAGAGTCCCCATAGTAAATGTTAGACTACTTCCTTAGAGTTAAATATTAAGAACCACTTTGTCTTCTTGTACTCTTCATGATATGAGATCATAGGGTTATTCATATGCCTTTGTTGGGACTCTCGTGAAAAAATTTGAGACTTTATGACATATTAGGATCATAGATGTTTAGCCCTCTTCATTTTGGGAATGTTTGGTCTACTTCATTGCCTTGCCTAAGAAAAATCTTCCAAACACCCATATTAAGTTGACTACTTACTGATTACAATTAATATTGAGTAGGAAGAGACCACGTGATGACCTTATTAACATAATCAAAAGGTGTGTTAGGCAATATAAATGCCTTGATAAATCCCTCAGCTTCACAAACACAAAATTGGTAGGAGAAATTTCCCAAGGCAATATGACTCAATTGCTTCAATGCAAAGTACTTCCTCTTGCGCTTCTAATTTGTTATTGTTCAACGAGTCAATGTTATTTATTTTTTACATTATTGATTCTAGACATAGGTTTATATACATATATATACACACACAAATACTTGGTTCTCGTTTCACAGGTCAATGTTCAGGCCTTTTGAGATTTTTTTTTTTTTTTTTTTTTTTTTTTTTTTTTTTTTTTTAGACATAGGTTTATATATATAGTTGAGTTATGTTTCTACGCTTAATTATTTTCTTTAATGTATAATTTTTTTTATCGAATTTGGGTCATTATAGTATTTGTCATCCATGTCCATGGTCTTAGAGAAGAAAAATTGGAGGAATCAACTCATAGGACCATTTTTTACTAGCAGGTCTTAGTTTGGCAAATAAGGTTTCAGAACCTTTTGAAGGCATTTTGAGGCATTTAATCAAGTTTTTTGTGGTTCAAAAAATCTCAATGGCATGAGACCCTCTGATGTTATTGTAAACTCAAATAATTTTCTAACAACACAAGAATAACCTCAACTGGAGTACATATGCAAAAGTTATGTCACATGAAAATTGACCTTCCTGTTTTGTCCACCATGATTCAAGAGTGTGCCATGTTAGGCCCATTACTCATGGAAAAGGGGCTATTCATGTGACCATGATGAAAAGGACTTTAGAAGGGTCAAATTTTAACACCTAGTTGGCTATTTGGTTATGTTATAACTAGGCCACTGGGAGGAAAAAAGGGTTTGATTCTATTCTAATGCATTTTGTTCCATATTTGAGCAGAGTAGCTGAACAAAGAGGCTTTTTGTTTTATAGAAACCCAAGGGCCAAAGATCTCACTCTTTTGTATTTTCACCACTTCCATTTAGAGAAAGCGAGAGTATAGCAACTTCGCCTTCCAGATGGATTTTCTCAGGAAAGGGTTTCCCAGTCATATCTTATGTTATTGTGGTTTTATGAGTGAATTTTCTAATTGTTCTCTATTTTGCACATTGTTTTACATTGCATGCATAAGCATAAAATAATGCCTTAATAACTCCAAAAAGTCTAAGAAAAATAATCGTCATGGTATAGATTTTTGGATTTCTATAAATCTTTATCAGATATATTATGACAAACTATCCATTGGAATATCCATGGATGTTTATGGATCATATAGGTATAGAGAAAGTTTCTTTGGGTATATTGTGGGGAGCTGTAGGGGATAGTTAAGTAAAAAGTTATAAAATCCTAGCTATGGGTGATGAATCTATTAATAACCCTCAAGATCTAGCAAAGGAGAGATTCATAAGCCTAGAAGAGTGGGTCACCTATATTAGTAATAATATGAACCTTCTAATGGAAACTCTAGCAAATAAGCTAAGAATTGAGGAAGACGAGTTTCCAACTCGAAGGTCAAATCATAGGAACAAAAATTTTCTTTCATCAATTTGAAACTAGAATGCCATGCCCTAACCCAATGGGAAATCCACATGGAAAACCCAAGGTTGTATGGGGATCGCCCAGTAACTAAGTGGAAGGATTTTGAAACTCTCATTTCTACCCTATTTGGCATGTAGAGGAACACTTGGTTCGATGGCATTATTTTAGGTGGAGATAGGGTTAGCGTGTATAGGATCACACCACATAATTTAGGAAGATGGTAATAATGTTGGGTCTCTCTCCCAAGAACCCAGATGTACTCCTAAAGTATCTAGGATGTCTACACAACCATTTGTAGAAGAAAGTGAAGTTGTTCAAACCTCAAACATTGGATGAGGATTGTATACAAGAACAATACATGGAAAAGGTAGGCCAGAAGAAAGGGTAATCAAGTGGATCGAAACAAAAGGAACATCATGAAGCTTCCATTGAATGGAAGAAGAAAATGGTGGAAGGACAAAAATACAATAGCTAAACCACACCAGTGAAAAGAACCTAACAACCACTATAAATATTGATGTTCATACAAAAGAGACGTGTTGGAAACTACATCTAGAGCTCAATTGGAAGAACCAAAAGAAGAATAGAAAGGAGAAAATTTTAATGGCCATGTATTCAAGTAATCAGGTGGAAAAAAACTTGAATGTGGATTAGAAGATTGTCTACATATCAATGTAGAAGGGAGTGAATTTGAGTAACCTTAAAAAATAGGAAGAGGAGATGACCAAACTCTTCCATATAAAGATATAGGTCAAGGAGATGAAAATTGATGCTTTGTTTGACTTAGGATCACAATAAAATCTCATTGCAACATAATTTGTCAACAACATGAGATTCAAGGTTTAAGATCAACCTAGCCCATATCCATTGGGATGAGTAATTAAGGATGTGGAAATCAAGGTAACAAAATAATGTAAAGTCAAATTTGCTATCAATGATGATTTTGTTAATGAAGTAGAGTTGGATGTAGCTCCACTTGATGTATGTGAAGTGGTGTTTGAGAGTCCTTATATGTATGTTCAAGATGCAATCTTCATGTAGAGAGCCAAATAATACCACCTCATCAAGGATGAAAAATCCTTCACCATCAATGTGCACAAGGGGAAGACTAAAATTTCACTAGTAAGTGCCAACCAAACAAAAAACTATCTAGTTCTAGCAATAATTATGTTTTGTTGTTTTTAAGAGTAACTCAATTTGTAGAAGAGTTAGTGAGAGCAAAGGCATCCCTGGAGTGGTGTACTAAAGAACATATACAACATTTGGGCAAGTTTTTATGGGCATGCAGGGGAGTGTTACAAGAGACTAAAGGGATACCTCGTAAGCAGGAAGTGGAGCATGAGATCCAATTATTGTCGAAATATTTGTTGCCAAACATTGGGTTGTACATGGAGTCTATAACAGAAGTAAATGAGGTAAATATGCAATTGTAACAACTGTTAGAGTAGGGATTTGTTTGACCAAGTATCGCACAACATGGGTCACCCATCATAATTGTGCCTAAGAAGGATGAGACTTGGAGTATGTGCATTAATTAAAGGGAATTGAACAAAATAGCGCTCAAGAATAAGTACCTTGTGCCAAGTGTTGAAATATGTAACTAGGTTCAGTCTTCATAATGATATATGTACTCATGATTTTGTGTATTTAATGAAAAGAGAAAAATAAATTTATTATTTGTATTCTTGAGGCATGGGTTTCATGCTCAAGGGAAATTTATTTTTAGGTCAAGCACCCATTAAGTGCTTCTAGGTTTGTCATAAAGTCAATTGAGTAATTGCCATGTATTGAAAACCCATTTGGGCATGTTACATATTGTAAAGAAAATTGTATTGAGTCAAAAGACACTCCAATACCTCATCATGGCACAAATATAAAGTTAGCCTCCATGAAGGGAAAATCGGCCTCAGGATAACAATTTGTACCCCTCACAAGCCTATAAATAAGAAGGAATTTGACCTCATTTTCACACTCACTCAAGAAAGTTCGATCTCCTTAAGACAAAAGCTAGAAAAGGAAAAAGGAAAAAAGGAGAAGAAGAATAAGATCAAGATTGGTGTTTTTGGGCCTCTCTCTATCTCTCTTTCATTAAGGTTTCTATTGTTGCTAGGCTAGACGAAATTTTGAAGCTGCATCGAAGCTGTGAAGCTGCAAGGTTGAATTTGTGAAATTGCAAGGTCGAAGTTGTGAAGCTGCAAGGTCGAAGCTGTGAAGTTGACTCTAGATCGAAGCTGTGAAGCTGCTAGGTCAAAAATGCTAAAGTTGCATCAAGGTCAAAGTTGTGAAGTTGCGAAAGTTGCTAGGTCAAAGTTGCAAAAATTGTTGTTAGGGTCAAAGTTGTTGGAAGGTAAAATTTTATTGTTGGAAACTATGAAAGGAAAGCTCATCAAGAAGGAGGATTACTTGGTATTGGAGGGTCTTGGTCAAGGGTCACAGGTCTTGGAATTCTTCAATTGAAGTTCTATAAGAAGAGAAGAATTCTGGTGGGTTTTCCTCTCAGTTGGAGAGGTTTTGGCCCTGGTTGATCGACTATATCTTGTGTCCTATTGTCTCATTGTTCTTTATGATTTTGTGGTTGTTTGATGATATAGAACACTAATAATAATAAATGAAAGAAAAAGTTAATCAAGTAAACTAAAAATACATCACAAGCAATTATCAAAGTAAGATAAATCACCTATACTTGTTGTCCCCTAGATTTATCAACACCAAGGGTATATGATCTATTGGACTAATTGCAACAAGAAAAATAATTCACCAAGTTGGACTTAAAATCATGGTATCACTAGCTTCAAGTCACAAAAGAATATAACTAGAAAACAACCTTCAAAGCTAGACAAGTTTTGTATGAGTAGTTAGTCATGCCATTTGGATATGCAATGCAATAGCTCATGAGGTTAATGAATGTCATATTGCACCTTTTCTAGATTCATTTGCTATTGTTTATTTGTATGATATATTGGTACACAATGATACTTGGGAAGAGCACATCTCACATTTGATGCAGGTTAAGAAAAA
>APFE030129876.1:79686-131251 GCA_000404065.3 Pinus taeda
GCTTGATGTATGCCATGGTCTGTACTAGACCAAACATTGCACATGTAGTGGGAGTATTGAGCAGGTTTATGTCAAAACCAGGGAAGGAGCACTGGATAGCAGTGAAGTGGGTTTTCAGGTATTTGCGTGGCATTAGTGATTATGGTTTGTGCTATCAAGGAAGACCAGGATTGAACAGAGTGTTGGATATCCGTGGCTTTGTTGATGCAGACTGGGTTGGAGATCTGGATCAGAGAAGATCTACAAGTGGGTATGTGTTTAACCTATTTGGAGGTGCAGTCAGTTGGATGAGTAAGAAACAATCTGTAGTGGCACTATCAACTACAGAGGCAGAATACATGGCAAGCCACTCATGCCAAGCAAGGAAGCAGTTTGGGTGCAGAGATTGTGTTCAAGTATGGGGTTAGTACAGGGAGCTATAAGGATAGACTGTGACAACCAAAGTGCAATTTTCTTGGCAAAGAACCCTGCTTATCATTCAAAGACAAACACATTGATGTTCAGTATCACTTTGTGAGGGATATGATAGAAGACAAAAAGGTGTTGCTGGTAAAGGTGGACACTTTGAAGAATACTGCAGATGCATTGACAAATTCTGTGAGCTCTGAGAAGTTCTCTTGGTGTAGAGAAACAATGGGCATTTCAGGGCTGGAAAAATGACTAAGCTCTCCTGTGGCCCCCTGTGGAAAGAAAACAACAAGTGGGAGATTGTTGGGTTGTGTTATATTCTTTCCACATAGTTAACAGGGGGCTTGAGGGGTACCTGTAACCCCACTTTATGGAGTCCGGGGCAGCGCCCCGGAAAATTTTGGTTTTGGACCCTATGTTAGGTTGGGCGGACCCACCTATGGTTTTGTGCATGATTTTCGCACATGTTTTTTTTTTAACGCGATGGTTTTCGGTCCATGGTATTGGACGTGATGGTTTTTCAGTCCATGGTATTGGATGCTTCGACATGTATAAATATGTATTGTAACATTGAAAGGAACATAATAAAATCAAGCTGGTAGTCTCGGTTTTGAGATCCAGTGGGAAATCTCTGTGTATATGTGTTTTATGTGTTATGCTCTCGCATTTTTATTTTTCCTGTGATTTAGAATTCGTATGCAGGTAATTTCTGTACGGGGTTAAAACCTACACCAACTAAGTCAAATAAACTTAGTTAACCCATACAAGTTTTCTTGTGATGTTGATTTACAATTTTATTCCTAATTTAATTCAAGGGAAAAATTAAATCAAGAGTTTTCTTGTTGCATTTTCAACACTCCCTCTCAACAAGAAAGGGATTATCAGATACCCCAATCCTGCCTCTATGGAACTCGAATTTGCCTCTTGACAATGCCTTAGTCGAGATGTCTGCATCTTGTTCCTCTGTAGGAATGTACTGCAGCAATATGATTATCCTCTGCACACAATCTCGTAGATGGTGATACCGGATGTTGATATGCTTGGACCAATTATGAAGAAATGGATTCTCAGAGAGTTTGATATAACTCTGATTGTCACAATAAATCACTATAGGATCCATTTATTGACCAAATAACCCAACAAGGATCTTCCTCATCCAGATAGCCTCACAAGATGTTTGACCAGCAACCATGTCCTTTACTTTTGTTGAACTAAGTGCAACTGGTCTCTCCTTCCTATTGTACCAAGAAACTATTGCTGACCCAATACTGAAGATTCCCCCTAATGTGCTCTTCCTGTTTGATGGACTTCCTACCCAATATGCATTTGTGAAGCCTTGAAGCTTCACTCGATCTGTCCATTTGTACCAAAGACCAAACTGAGTGATGCCTCTGAGGTATCTCAACACATGTTTAACTGCCTTCCAATACAATTTGGTTGGCTTAACCATTGCTTGACTAAGCTGGTTAACTACAAAACATATGTCCAGTCATGTGTTCACCAAGTACATAAGTGAACCCACAAGCCGCCTGTAAATAGTAGCCTCCACTACTTCACCTAAAGTAGCATCTTCCTTCCTCCAATTCCCTGCTAGAGGAGTCTCCTTGTGTTTTCTGCTTTCCATGTGGAACTTCTTTAGTATCTCATTGGTATACTTGCCCTCGGAGACAAACAATTCCTCATCTCCTTACCATACTTCCATACCAAGGAAATAATGCATGATCCCAGGTCCATCATCTCAAATTCTCTTGCAAGGTCCTCTTTGCAAGATTCTACCAGCTTCTCATCACCTGTTAGAATTAAATCATCGACATATAATACTATAATCAATAATTTACCTTCAACCACAACATGGTAAAGGTTCACATCTGCTTCACTTTTGGTGAAGCCCAACCTGGTGAAATATTTTTTGATCCTGGTGTACCAAGCATGGGGTGCTTGTTTCAATACATACAATGATCGCTTGAGTTTGCACACATGCAACTCTCTGTTGAAGGTCTCAAATCCTTCCAGCTGCTCAATGTACACCTCTTCCTCAATCACTTGGTTGAGGAATGTTTCTTCACATCCATCTGATGTATCTTCCATCCCATTTGCATTGAAAGTGCTAGAATATATCTGATTGAAGAGTACCCTGCCAATGGATAAAAGGTCTCCTCATAATCAATTGCCTCCACCTAAGAGAACCATTTGGCCACAAATCCGGACTTGTGTTTCTCGGCACTCCCATTTGTTATTTGATTTTCCTTGTAAAGCCATCTGGAACTCACCATTGACTTGTTTGTTGGTCTTGGGATCACTTCCCAAACATTGTTTCTGATATGGAGTCATACTCCTCTACGATGGCATCAACCCATAATGGTTTATGCACTACTTCCTCGAATGAGGATGGCTCAGTATCTACACTCTCATTCATCAGAGCCATGTAGCCAGTGCATCGATCTGGTGACCTCCTTGACCTGTGCTGTGATGTGGGTGCTCCCACATTCTCTCTAACATCATGCATAAATTTGTCAGTTTCTCTAGTGCAATTCCTTCCATCTATGGATGACTCTACATGAGTGGGTTCTTCCATTCTCTGATCCTCTACATGTGGCAGCTCCACATCATCCTGAGGTTCTTCCTTTGGAGCTAAAAGATCCTCATCTACATGTAATTGAAACTCCCTCTCAAGGGAACATCTCACGACCTTCTATTCATTCAACCTCGCATCTCTACAAACCACTATCATCCAGTGAGATGGTTGGTACACCTGATAGTTGTGAGGTGTATCAGTATACCCCACAAATATGCCCAACTCAGTTTTTGGCTCTAGATTTTTCCTTGCATCCTTGGCAACATGACAGTAAACTAATGACCCAAAGATCCTAAAGTGTGCCACATCTGGTCTCTTGCATGAAAAAGCTTCTTATGGTGTACTGATCTCGAGAATCCGATGAGGACTCATGTTTTGCACATATACAATTGTGTTGCATGCTTTAGCCCACAAGTGCAACGGTAGGTGCTGATCATGTAACATCATCCTTACAGCTCTCACAATACTTATGTTCTTCCTTTCAGCCACTCCATTCTGTTGTGGGTTATGGGGTGTTATTAACTCCCTTTGAATGCCTTCTGATGCGCAAAATTTCTTGAATTCATTCGACACATATTCTCCATTGTTATCGCTCTTGAGAGCCTTCACCTTCCCTGCCAGTGTCTTTCTCAACAAGTGCTTTAAATTCACAAAATTTAGAGAACATCTGATATTTATTTTGCATGAAGAAAATCCAGCACTTATGCGAGAAATCATCTACCAATATTACATAATACTTGTGCTTGGTCATGGAGTTTGTCGAGAACAGTCCACACACATCTGAGTGAACTCTTTCAAGGATATCTTGCGAGCGATTTTCCTTATCATGAAAGGTGGCTTTGTTTTACTTCCCCAATGTACACCCTTTGTATGTATCTCTCTGCTCTAGTGCACCATTGGGAAGTCCTGTAGAAATCTGTTGCATGATCTTCAAAGATCCATGGTGAAGATGGCCCAATATTTTATACCATAATTCACTGATGTCTCTGCTCTGCAATTTGTAGAGGTTCTTCACCTAAACCTCGATCTGCTTCACTTGTCCTATGGCTATGTGACGAAGGAAAGCCTTTCTTTTTCTAAATATCACATCATAGCCACGATCTTCCAACATAGCGACTGGAACTAAATTCTTCTTTAGACCTAGAACATACATGACATATTTTAATGTGAGAGGAGAACCAGAATCCCTCTGAAAATTAATAGTACTGATGTCGTTCATGCTATACCTTCCATCATATCCCATTTCAATGTGTATTTGGAGGTCCTTCTCCTCCATGTCACTGAAAAATTCTTTGTTTTCGGTCATATGGAATGAGGCTCTACCATCTAGATACCACACACTACCCATCACCGATGTCACCATGCATGCAATGGGGGTGAAATACAACTCGAATTTTGAAGCAAGAGCTTCACCTGTTGCTCCTCCTAAGGGCTTCTTGCAGACCTTTTTGTGTGGACACTTCGTGGCATAGTTTCCTAGCTCATAATTGTGAAAACATTTAATCTTTGACAAGTCCTTCTTCTTTCTGCCCGGACTAGAATATACTTTGGATTAGAATTTATTTGCTTTCCCTTTCTTTGCCTTTCTAGATAAGGAAAAGTTCTCCTCATCATCATGCTTGGAATAGGTTCCATCTTTGGTGCTCCATCTTATTTCTTCTTGCACCAAGTCGGACCACAAACACTCCCACCTTGGTAGATGCTCCCTCCCATTTACCAAATCCTAGTAGTTGTGTCAACTCTTGGCAAGGCCTAGAAGTGCTAGGTTGACCAGATCATCTTCAACAACTGTAATACCAACACTCCCAAGCTCATCCTGACATTGGATGAACCTGCTCAAGTATTGTGGTAATGTGTTGCCCTTCTCCGTTTTGCTCTTTTGAAGCTTGTCCTTCAGTGCCAGCTTCATGTGGTCACTGTTGTTATGAAACAAGTCGATCAAGGCTTTGTATATGGTGTATCCTTCCTGTGGAGGTTCAAGACAATATGATCTCTAACTCCTTCTAGTATGATCCTTATCGCCTTTGCAACACATTTCTTCCACTCTGCCAGATATTGAGCATATGTTGTTGGAGGCTTAGGAATATCTTTGTCTATGAATTACTTTAGCATGTTGTCTTCCAACGCTGCCTCCATCACATCCTTCTAAGAATTATAGTTCGAACTACCCTAAAGGGAATATTAAAGTTTCAATCCGTAGAATGACATCCTACTGGTTTTGAAGAATGATCTTGCAAATTCAATTTCACCTGCAAAGACAAACTCGTATTCTCCTCTTCTAGTGTGATTTCTGCTCTGATATCATGTAGAAATTCCTTGTAGATTCAAACTGCTAATTGTAATTAACTAAAACAATAGACTTGAACTACTCTACTCATCAGCGGAAATAATTAATCGATCGATAAATCACGAAGCATACAAGAGAAAGAATTAAATCAACACATTACACAATTATTTCCTGGGGAAAACCATAGCTAAAAACCCCTTGGTATCTGTATATTGCATTAGTCATAAAATATGAGAAGATTACAATGCTTTGCTCAAGCCCGAGCAACCTTTGCACTATCTCTTTCTGTCTCACTGCTTCCTAGACAAGCCTTGGCCAATACTTAACCAATTTTATGCTTTCCCAAGTCCCTATTTCCTTGCTTCATTTCCTTGGGAATTAGCACCTATTAATTAGGGAGATTCCTTAATTAGAATTGCGCAATACTCATAGGCCTTCCTCTGACTGCATGCACCACCTGTACAAATTGGATAATTATACAACTGATAGTACACTTCCCTTGAAATCCAATCTCAACTGGGTAACTCTCAGATCTGACATGCATGAGTTATTTATGAGTGATTCATCATTTAACTGGTTGAACACATGAAGCAACACACCATTGTCTGACCTCCTACTATTTCATCCATCAATTGAAACTAATTTAACTGTATTTAACTTAGTTAAACGGAATTAATTAATTACAACTCAAAATAAACTCAACGAGGGCTCCTATAAAGTAGGAGATAGTCTACATGACTCAAGTTAGACCTTCAACTCGAATTAATTGAGCCAACTAAGTCAAATTAACTTAGTTAACTCATACATGTTGTCTTGTGATGTAGAATTATAATTTTATCCTAATTTAATTCAAGGAAAAAATTAAATCGAGATCTTTCTTGTTGCATTTTCAATAAGAAGAGTAGCAAAAACAAGTTGGTCAACATGCTTTCAAGGCCACCCACATCAAATATCACAAATTTGGGAACTATGATGCAGGTGGATCTTTTCACCCGTAATGCATATAGAGAAGCATACATAGAGGATAAGGACTTCAAGGAGGTGTTTTAGTAGTTGTAGAGCCAGAGTCATTTGCATGATGGTGTCAACACATTTGACTAACATATCTAGAATGGGTTACTCTACAAGTTGGACAAATTATATATTCATAAAGGTGAGTGACTATAGCTAATTGGAAAGTCCCACACCTCCAAGGTTGTAAAGCATTTTTGTCTAGGAAAAACAATGGCCAACTTAAAGAGGTATGTGCATTGGTCTAGGATGCAAGAATATGTATCTAGGCTCATGAGAGGATGTATGTTTTGTTGTACGATCAAGCCTAGTAATAAGAAACATGGTATATTACCATCCCTTAATTGTACCCACTCTTCCTTAGGAACTCATTTCAATGGACTTTATGATAGGTTTACGAATGAGAAAGGAGGGACATGAGTACCTATTCGTGGTAGTTTATAGGCTTAATAAGATGTGCATTCTCATGCCCTATAAAAACACCATCAATAGATAAGAAGCAAAAAGCTTATTCTTTGGACATGTCTAGGTGCACTTTGAAATCCCAAGGATCATTGTTATAGAGATAAGATTTCTTAATGAATTTTGGATTACATTGTGGGAGAATATGGGCATGAAGTTAAAGAGGTCTACAACATTCGAACCACAGATAGATGGACAAACAAAAGTAGTCAACAAGAATTTGGTGCAACGTTTGAGGGGTTACAATCAGAAGCATCCAAATAATTGGTATGAAAATATGGTATATATACAAAACCCTTATAACATAGTAGCCCACACTTCTATTAGGAAGTCCCCATTTGAAACTTGTTTTGGATGTTTTCCACCTTCACCTTTGGATATTTCATATGGACAACAAGGAGGAATGAGGGATGATCTTATAGGAGATACTTTAAGGGTAGAAAAAATTATTGAGAAGATAAGGAAAATCCATTTATAGGTATAGGAAATGCTACAAAAATCACAAGAAAAGTACAAGCTTAGGCATCATCAACACATAACAAAGAAGTTGTTTAGAGTGGGAGACAAAGTAAGGTTATAGTTAAACAAGGAGAGGCTATAAAGTAGTAATAAAATCAAGGCCATGTGATATGATCTCTTTGATATATTGGAAAGGTGGGAGATAATGTCTATAGACTCAGTATACCCCCATACATGCACATTTACTCAGTAGTGCATATTGACATATGAAACTCTAATGTTCTTCCATGCTAAATAAAAAAGAGGAACAAGACATACCTTCTTTAGAGGATTTAGCACCATAAGCTTAGGTAGAGTTGACATAGGATACAATTTTGTGGAAAAGGTCCAAAACTACAAGATAGGGGTAGCATGACCTTTAACATAATGGGTTTAAAGGACAGTCCAAGTAAGGCTAAATGGTACTCTAGGAGAAGGTAGATGAAAAAATTCCTCACTTCATTCAGTAAAAGATTTTTGGGACTAAAAACCTCCCAAAATGGTGGGGGGGGGGGGGGGGTGATCTAGATTGGGTCATTATATTATTTATCATCCATATTGATGGTTTTAGAGTGGAAAAATTGGAGGAATCAACTCATAGGACCATTTTTACTGACATGTCCCAATTTTGTGAATTGGGGTTCAAAACCCTCTAGAGAAAATTTGAGGCATTTAATGAAGATTTTTTGGGTTAAAAAAATATCCCTTACATGATACCCCCTAGTGCTATTATATAACACTTATATATCTTTCCAATGACACAAGAATGACCTCAATCAAATTGTAGGTTTTAACTATGTATAGAAATTACCTGCAAACGAATTCTTAAAAACATAAAATATACAATGGTGAGAAATGAAAAACAAATACACAGATTTTCCCTTGGATCCCAAAACCGAGACTACTAGATTGATTTTTCATTATATTGCTTTCAATGCTGCAATACATATATATACACGTCGAAGCATCCATAAACCCCAAACCATTAACCCTAGATTAGAAAATAATTGTAGTTCCCTTGACCGTATCTACAAAATACCATGGGCAGAAAACCATCATGCCCAAAACCGTGTGCGAAATCCATCCAAAAAACCATAGGTAGGTCCACCCACCTAATATAGGGTCCAAAAAAAAATTCCCGGGGTGTTGCGTTCAGCACAACGATGGGGGTGTTGGTCACCCCCCTCTAACCCCCAGGCTTCGCACATGGGGCTAGTCGGGGAAATAATATAACACACACCCAACACGAATCTTGTAAAGAAAAATTTATGTCACCCAGAAGTTGAACTTTCAGTTTTGTCCCCCATGATTCGAGAGGATGCCATGTCAACCCCATTACTCATGGAAAAGGGACTAGCCACGTGACCATCATGAATAAGAGTTTAGAAGGGTTGGTTATAACTCCACTTAAGAGTTTAAGGGTCAAATTTAACCTTTGGTTGGCCATTGAGCTATTTATAATCGAGCTACTAGGAGGAAAAGGGGTTCGATTCTATTCAAGTGCATTTTGTTCCATAGTTGTGCATAGTAGATGAGAGTGGATATAGAGAGGGGTAGAATAAGGAGGGTATGTGTTATGTAGCAACCCATATGTGAGAGGTCTCACTCCTTTTTATTTGCACCATTTCCATTTAGGAAAGAGAGAGTAGAGAAACCTCACCTTCCAACTAGGTCATTTCCCCAAAGGGTTTCCCTAGTCATATATTGTATTATTGTGGTTTTTGTGAGCGATTGTTCAAATTGTTCTCTATTTTCCACTTTTTTATACATTACATGCATAAATAGAAAATGTTAACTTAATAAATTTATAAAGTCTAAGGAAAACTAATCCTCATAGTATAGATTTTCAAATTTTAGTAATTTTTTATTTGATCTATTGTGACCAACTATCCAATGAAATATCTACATTAATTTACATATCACTTTTATAGTTCCATGGGACATTCTTGGCCTTTGTAACATCTATGAACCTTGGAATTGTTTTACAACTCAGCTACCTCGCTAAAACACTAAACTGATATTAGAGCTAACCATATTGAAAAATTAAGGTCCCAACATTTATCTCTTATGTTCCACAATTCATGCTTACACATAATTGTTTTTGATGTGCTATTTTTCCACATGTCCCTACAATAAACATTGTTTTGAATGATAATCTTTCAATCATTTGGTCCACAATTTCCTCATCCATCCATAGTATTAAAATATACAATCTGTTCCATCATCTTGTTGAATATGTATCAAACAAAGTCTATAAAATGGTTCTTTTGATATGGCAAACAACATAGTAGTTATGATAAAGGAACTATTTCTTTGTTGGATTTGCTTGTTTCTTGTAAATCCATTTATAGTTTACATCATACCTTGGATATTCATGGATTATTTATTTGTTTTATTTGCTTGTTTCTTCTAAATCCATTTCCATTTTACAACATACCTTAGATGCTTGACATTTGTAGCCATGGAGCAACCCTCATAATATTCCCTTATAGCCAAAACAATAGGCACGTCTCAAAATTTAAAAGGTACCTATATCTTTTAGTATAAGCAGAGACTTTTCCCCTCTCATTTGTTTTTATTAATGGATTTTCAGTATCTAACATCTAAGAAGGTCCCTCAATGAATGGATTAAGTCACTAATAGACAAAATAATGGATCCCTAGATCTAAATTACCTTCGAGCTTGCATGCATATTAAAAAAAAAAAGAGTAAAGATTGAGAGAATAATTTTATTACACTATAGTTTTGACTTTTCATCAACATAACTACACACAAAGAAAACAAGCCGAACATTCCCCGTTCTTCATTTACCATAAGTAATAAGATAAATTAACATGCATATAATAGTCCCAATTCAAAGCTCAAGAAATTAAATCTCTACTCAAAACCTCATTCAAACATGATAAATAACTGATTGAATGTAGAGATTTTTTTTGGGTGGGAATAAGATAAATTTATTACCCCCCAAAGGGTGACTACCTAAAGAAGCACCCAAAAGGGTGTATATTGCTAAACATTTTGGTCCCTATGCTCACGTGGGGTCTTCACTCATCCAATAGACTGCTCATTTTCCCCTTCAAGCATTCATATTGGATCAACCATGAATTATCTAAACCTTTCCTCAATTCATATGGTACAACAATGTTGCTCTTGTGATCCATTGATATATACATGAGAACTAGATCATGTTATGATATTGAGCGATTGGTGACAGTGGTGCTTACAGAATTAGGAATTAATACACTTCATAGTCCCCTCAATTTATATATTTGTTTGTCCATACTACTCTAGAACATGGTCTGCTCATTAAAAGGCATCATCTCCCATGGTCAGGTCGTGTTGTTGGTTGGATTGATCATGTATTGTTTCATACCTCTCTAGTACATAACACTTTCCACTCATTCCCTTCACTTACATTACATGCACAAAAAAAGAGTTGCCACCCTTCATTACTTGGATTCTCAAGGATTCAATGTTAAATTGGTCTATGTAAGCATGAAAAGCATATGTGAATAAAAAAATGCTAATGGTTTTCTAAAAATATCTGAAGGGTGAAGCTGGGGACCACCTCATTATGTGGCTCTTCCCTAGTCCTTGACATGTTTAAAAATATCTAAAAAAGGGACATGTTTAGTGAATTGAACACATAATTAAATGAAATTAGGGGGGTATTTTAACAAATGCCAAAGAATGGCCACTTAATGCTCTAAACTCCCTCTTAAAAAAAGATATGAAAAAATTCAGCTCTGAAGCTAGGCCTGAAATGATAAATTATGTACGATTTCACCTTGAGATTCATGTCATGAAGGAACCGTATCCATTCCCTTGCATAGTCTCTCAGGGAGAAAGACTTTTCCTAATATTTGACACATAAATACAAACCAATAAACTAACCATCAACACGTTTTATCAAAAAGGCCATTTAGGTTTACACCACTTAGTAAGTCACAAATATATCATTATTGCTATTCAAAAGGAATATTCTATTACAAGAAGAATTCTACATTAGATATCTACCTTAGGCACCTCAACTCAATGCAACAAGAATTGAAGAGATGGTGAAGCTCAAGAATTGTCCCAACTCCTAGTTGCATGTATGATGGTTAGTTCTTGATATGGATTGCATCACCTTATAATGTTTCATCCACCTCAGTGATTTTAGTGTGAAATTGTTTTTAGGAATCAACTTACAAGAGTAGTTTTATTGGTGGGATCTAGTATGGAGAATTAGGGTTTGAAACCTTATGAAGCTAGTTAGAGGCCTTAAATGTTGTTTTTTGGGGGTAAAATTTTCCTCCTTAAGTGCGATTCCTATGATGTTATTATACACTAAGGGACATTTCCAATTGTGCAAGAAATACATCAATCAGAGTTCAGATGCAAAAGTTATGCCTCTTGGAAGTTGACCTAACATGATTGATCATTGTAATATGAGAGGGTGCAATGTCAACCCCCATTATTCATGAAAAAGGGGCTAGCCACATGAATACTATGAAGAATACTCTATAAGGGTCAAAGTTGTAACTCTAGTTGAGAGTTGAAGGAGTAAAACTTAACCCCTAGTTGGTTATTGAGTTTTTCTATAATTGGGCCACTAGGAGGAAAATGGGTTCATTCATTTTGATTATATATTGTTCTACAATAGAGAATAACAACTTGGTAGTAGGAGTGAGAGAGAATAACAAAGGGGGCTTGTTTTCTATAGTATCCCAAAAGCCACATGTCTCAAGTAACGCCATAGAGAGTGGATTCCCCTTCATATTTGCATTATTTCTATTCCAGAAAAAGAGAGAAGAGTAGCCTCACCTTCCACTAGGGTTTTCTCCCATGAGGGTTCCTAGAGCATATTTTGGTGTTAGTTGTCATTGGTGTGCATTTTTATTTTATTGTTCTCTATGACAAAGAAAATTAGTAATAACATATCTGCAATCTAAAGGAATTAACCCTTCATAGTATAGATTCTGGTCTACTTTAGTAGATATGATGTGACAAAGTGTCCAATGGAATATCCACATCAATTCACATATCAAATCCACAATGCGAGGAATGAAGGATTCTACGGCCCATGATATGTATTTTAAAACCCTTAAAACATGGAAATTTGGTTATTATTTTGTAGTAACTTCCCTCGTTGAACATTCCACGGTTGATTTACCATTATTATAATGTAGCTCATGGTTTGGGCAAGTTGTAAACACTGTGTCTCATCTAGGAATACACTTAAATTCTTAAAGTATTGGATAATCCTCAATCTTTTATCCTTGTCTTCTATTGACTCTATATGAATTGCACATAATTGACAACATTTTCTAGACCTTGTTTTCAATTTTAAAGTTGAAATTTATCTCAAAGAGATGGATCTCAAAGTACCTTTAACTAGGCTTGGTTTCCCTCCATCGTCAATGTTTTATTATAGAAATCCAATATTACCTTATGGGCTGCTAATCAATCCTTACGAATTAAAAAATAATATGTACTTGAAGGTAAAATATTCAAATTCACCCTTGTGATTAGTCCATTCATTACCACTAGGCAATCTTCTGTCATTTCACTAACCCTCTTCTTAACTTCTTTTCCAACTAGCGTAACTAATATTTTTGATGCTTTTACTTTTGAAGAATACACGACTTGGAAATTTTAGGTTCAATGTAGCTATGAATAGATCCTAGGTAAATTAAAATAGAGATAGATTGCTGAAAAATATTACCATCAACTTCCACAACAATAAGCTTGATGTTCTACTTGTCGATCCTCCAACACAACATATATTTTTGGAAACTCTTTGTCAAATCATTCATTATTGTGGCTTCTTGTACATAGTAAGTAGGCTTAGTGGTTTCCTACCTTTGAGGACAATCCTTGAGCATATGTTCTTCTCTACATCCCCAACCCTATAGGTTACCTTAAGGAAGTTAGAATTTCAAAATTCCTCCTCCTTTGACTATCTCAAACCTCTTTTTTGAGGCTACCATTTTCTTTTGCTCATAGGGAGATTATTGATGATATAATTTTTACCTAATTTTATGTCATAGGCATAAAGTTGTGACCATCATAAAATATTGCTATTAATGCCACATCAACTATTCGTAAAATCGACACGTGGCATATTTCGTGGTAGTCCTAGTCCATGTGTCATCACAAGCTAGTGCCATGTTGGTATCTTTGACACATCATTTGCCATATTAGCACATGGATATAGGTTTTTAGTGAACAAAATTATTCACAACTTATTCGAGATATAAGGATTTTGAATGTCCATATTATCTGTATCCATATCAATACAAAAGGCATAGGTCAATTTAGTCAACCATCCAAATAAACCATAAAACACTATCTAAGTATAAAACCAAATATTTGGACTATAAGATGCCATGTCACGTGCCACTATAGACACCACATCACCATGTCACATCAAATTTCATACTCACTTTTCTTGTCACATTAACACAACATGTCATATGTTTACTCATTGAAGTTAGCTTATGTGGACTCCACATGTACACAACATGTACCATCCACATGACATCCACATCCATGTTTCATTTTTCTTTTTTAATTTCATTCTTTGGATTTTTGAATCCAATATACACTAAGTAACTTTGTCGTGAGGGTTATTTATGCGGTGTTCCATACAACCAATTATTGTTGTGGACACATTTAATAAAAAACCCAAGTATTTTCGAATTTTGTGGCTTTGGGTTGAAGAAGTATGTTTAAACATCATCAAAAACATGCACAAACATTGTCAAAAATTAAAAAAAGATGGCACAAGAAAAATACATAAGTGGCACAAACTAAATCCCACCTCCACCGTCATACAAACTATAGAGCATACACACTTTGTTAATTTGACATATACACAATGCATATATAAAGCTTTGTAATTGTGACCTACCATATAGTTAATGTGACTAAGAAAAATTTATAACCAAATACAATCCATGCCATTCTAAACATAAACATAACCTCCTTTCCTCCTTAAACTTATACCTAATTCTCAATTTAATATTGTTTTTTTACCAAATCAAGGAAATTGTAACCATAATTATTCCAAGATATATAAATGAACAAAAACAATTATACAAAGCTCATCTACAGATGCAGAACACGTTTTTTGTTTTGTTTGTTTGTTTGTTTTGTTTTGTTTTGTTGTGTTTTTGTTTTGTTTTTTGTTGTGTTTTTGTTTTGTTTGTTTGTTCTTATTTTGTTTTGTTTTGTTTTTTTTTTTTTTAGTTTTAGCTTTTTGTTTTGTTTTTTTGTTTTTGTTTTGTTTTGTTTGTTTGTTTGTTTTTTAAGTTAGGCACTTTTCATTACGTAAAAAGAGGGTTACATAGACCAAAAATATTCTGCTACTAGTATGCTTGAGGGAAACGAGACCAATAACATAAATTTAAAGCCTTGAGGTTAGTAAGACCTCATATAATTAGAGAATCATGTATATAAACACTTGTAAAAATAGGTTGGTTGTGTCATACATTGACATGAGAGGACAAAAAAGACTACTAGTGCTGCAAGCAAAAAACAGGTAAGTCATAATGACTATTGGGTAGAATCTCCAAGCATCCAACTACTTGGTTACCCTCATTCGAGGAAGAGGAGATGTTAGTTAATCTCCTAGACATAATGGTCTACTTGTAATCTATATTGACAATTTTTCCTCCAACTCCGCTAATTTGGTAAAATTCCCTTATGGAGCCCTCCTGTACCTCCTTATGCGGCCTACGATATGAAAATAACGATTAACCTTGTGTCAGTTTCATGCCATGATCGATGAAGTGAAGGGAGTGCATGTGATGTGTTGAGCATAGTGGGAGCCACAACCCCCTTTCATGTGAGCATGCATTGTATCAAGGCAGGGGGGAACACCTGCTCTTGGGCACCCTCCTTGGGGGAAGAACATGTAAATTCCTTAACATGGTGTAAACAACTAAATAAGAAATTATACAAAACAATATAAATAACTTATCTACGAGAAAGAGGATGTCCAACAAAACTAAGCAGAGTGAGTGATTTCCACCTAACTATAGGTAGTTCATTATAGAGCTCCATTCCTTAGCTATGTTATGATACCACTAGGGGGAAGCAGGAAAAATAAGATATGAGTTTACCCTATTTGGAATTCAACTAGGGACAAAAGACAGAACAACTCTAGGCACCTACATTACCTGCCTCTCACAACACAAGGATGGATTCGTTCTTTGTTTCTTAGTCTCTCAAAAGTTCTCTTCTAGTGGTTTTCAGTGAGGGCATAGAAAGGTCCAACTGATGTCACAAAACTTCTTGCAGATTTTCCTATTTTCCAAGCTCTTCTAGTAAGTATGTTTACTTATTTTCATGATTGGTCTAGACTATATCATCACAATACTTCGTTTTATGCTCATCTCATCTCTAAAAATTCTCTATATCTCTCTCTTTGGTCTAGACTATATCATCACGATACTTCACTTTATTCTCATCTCATCTCTAAAAATCCTCTCTCTCTCTCTTCAACCTCCCTTTCCAATTCAAAAGTTTCCATGAATTCCCTTTTCCCCAATAAGAAGTCCCCCCCACTACTCATTCTTCTTTTAAAAATGTAGGGGATACAATTTTCTAAAGTATAAGAGTGATTGCTCAATTCTAGAAAACAATTTTTTGCTCTATTTGTGGCCTAAACAAGGTGAGTGTGACAAGTTGTGATAGATATAAAATCCCCAAGGGTTATCTCAATTGGTCGAGTCCCCGTTGTTAAATCACCTTTGCTATTGAGAGGTCACGGGTTCAATTCTCTCGTCACTCTTGAGGTCAAGCTCTATGGTTGAGTCGACAGGAAGTGGTACCTTTGGGTGGATTTACCTGGTAAAAATGTTTTGTGGACGTAGCGATCACTGATCTTCGGGGTCCATGAACCACATAGAAACCCCCCCCCCCCCAAGGTTTAGTTCAATTGGTCAAGTCCCTGTCGTTAAAGCACTTTTGATATTTAGAGGTCAAAGTTTAATTCTCTTGACACTCTTGGGGTCGAGCTCCGTAGTTGAGTAAACAGGTAGTGATCCCTTCAAGTGGATCTGCCTGGTAAAAATATTCTATGGACATAGTGGTCCCATATCTCTGAGGTCCATGAACTACATACAAAAAAAGCCTCGAGGGTTAGCTCAATTGGTCGATTCCTTGTCGTTAAAAGCACCTTTTCTATTGAGAGGTCACACGTTCAATTCTCTCAACACTTGGGGTTGGGACTTATGGTTGAGTCAGCAGGAAGTGATCTCTTTGGGTGGATCTACCTGGTACAAATATTTCGTGGACATAGCGGTCACCGACCTTTGGGGTCTATGAATCATAAAGAAAAAAAAAGGATAGATATAATGAACAACAAAAAATCCCTTCAATACTCTTACCTTTCCCCACTTATGTTATCATAGCCCCTATATACACTCATGTCAGTTGGTCTTGCTTATCATTATTTTATTCATTACAAAATTCAAAATATTAAAGTTGTTCACAATACCATGGTATATGTACCTCATGGTGTTCAATATAACAAAATAAAATACTCACGTATAGTTTTTAACAGATTTAATTACAAATTTTCCAAGGAGAAAATTTGGGATATTACACACCCTTACCGAGCCTTTTTGCGCCCTAGTAAACCACTTTTCCCTAGACATTAAATCTGGTTGCTCCCATGAGACCAAAAAGGAGGAGGATGAACTACATATGAGCTAAAAGAGTTTGTAACACCCTCACCCACATCTACCCAAGCAAGCAACCAATCGGGGTAAACATGCGATGAGAGGCCACTATGATATGATTTGACCTCCTAAGTCACATTAAGGAAGTGGAACTGATGGAAAAACACCATACAGACATACAACATCATCCACAAAACCCTCATAAGGCAAGTCAGCCTGTCCCTGGGTCCCATTGTTGTTTTAGGTCTCTTGGGCCATAGTCGCTCTCATGCTATGGGCAAGGGAGAGACCAATAACCTAAAGTCGCTCTCACAGGCCTGCTTGCCAGCAACTCCAGGATTTGAGCCCCTTTTTCAGGCCGAGATCCCAGGACACTGCCCAAAACTCATCCATCTCTTCAAATTAGTAAAGTAAAATGGAAATGAAAGTACTAAAGCAAATACTTGTTCAAGACATTAATTGGATCCCTACTAGCCATGACAGGTATTTCGCCAAACATATCATCGACATGTAATCTACATGTGTAAACAATAGAATTAAGTGTAGGGATCTCATACTTATCTGAGAATTGTTATGAACCATTGTTCCCTTATGCCATTTGTTGCATTATCATCTATTAGGTCATATGCACCTTATCCATTCACATACAAGTAAAAACATGCTGAGAGCCATACAAAATTGTTGTCATAAAATGTGCATATAACCAACATAACAGGAATATAAATACAATAAACATATCAACTATCAAAACCATAAATACATCAATACCTTTACACATGGAAATCAAGGGAAAGGATTTCTCATTAATGAATGCAATGAACCAACCGAAGATGGGACTACCATGTTCCACCCGACCATAGAATGGCTGAGCGAAATCTCTCTTCAGTCATTCACCCCTATGCCATATTCCAAGCATGAATGTGGGATCTCATAGAATACATTAATCAAAACTCATATAGGGCTTCGAGAGGCCATCCACCTCAACCCATCAAACGGTGATTCCACCACATTGTCAAACATCACAAAACCAACACTAGATCGGTCTCTATCCAAGCCTTCCAGGGCTCTAGAGCATTTGTCCAACCAAGGCTCCAGGACTAGTAACTCAACCCACCAAGGGCTCCAGAGTGTTTGTCCAACCAAGTCTCTAAGATTAGTAACTCAACCCAAGCTGGTACAGGGCTCGAGAGCGTTTGTCCAACGAATGCTCTAGGATTAGTAACTCAACCCAAGGTAAGGAAACATGAGAACCAACCAAAAGAAAGCAATGAAAGTAAACCCACAATCACCATGGCTATCTAGGAAATGGTAAGGCTAGGAAATCCACTGTCGATCTAGGCAATCCTCCATGCCAATGACAGGTCACAACCAATAAACCACATGCATATGCCATGCATGCCAAAACTAATGAAGAAATCATACACGCAACTCTGTACCTGCAACCAAATATGACGTATCTGCTGATGGCAATGCATTTTTGCGCCTTCATTCTCTTCCTTTGCCTTCTTGCTCCAAGAATACAAGTATGCCACACCCTCCAAGAGTGCCCCAATAAAACTCTAAGTATCCAAGAGTATGAGAGAGAGCTCCAACACTGAACTAACAAAAGGTTACCAACTGATCCTTCAAAGCCTTTTTATGAATGACGCCTCTATTTTCTTCATTTTCCATTATTTTCCTTCATTTTCCTCCTCACATGCAACCTGTGACTTTTCACCTCCCTTTTCTGCTAATTTACATTATTTTCATAAATAAGTGTGCCAAAAATGCCTTTTAATGCCTTAGCCATTTCCTTTGAAAATTTCCTTAGCAAGAAACAACCAAATGGACACCCCTAGGACGTCTTGCCCAACATTCAGTTTGGAATAACTGTCTCAGTCATCTGTGGTTATTGTTTTTAACACTTATTACATGGAAATTTTCACCAGGGCTATTACAGAACCCTCCCCCTTGGGGGACACCATCCTTGGTGTTTGATCACACATATACCTCAACAACCTGCTGAAAGAAGACATACTACTCATGGAGCTTTATAACGCGACTCGCTCCAGTTTTTAAAATGAAAGACCTGCTCAAGGAAAAACATCATGACACATGAAAACATACCGCATAGTGGAGCTTTATAACACAACTCGTTACGATATTTACAATGAAAATCATGCTCAAGAAAAACTCATATGACATCATAACATCATGATAACATTACCACATGATAGAATAATAACATGACACCCATACCGCATAGTGGAGCTTTATAACATAGCTCGTTACGATATTTACATCCATACACGGGTGTACATATAGCAGCATCATCAAAATATAGATACCAAAACATATGTGAAATGATATACCAAAGCATATATCAAAACATATACTAAGCAGCATGTCTAAGCATATATCAAAACATCATATAGCATATATCAAACCATCATAAAGCATATATCAACCCCCATAAAGTAAATACCAAACCATCATAAAGAAAATGCCAAACCACCATAAAGCAAATACCAAACCACCATAAGCAAATACCAAACCACCATAAGAAAATACCAAACCACCATGTCAAGTTGCTTTGCCTCAACCGACAAATAAGGAAGGATACATAGCCCGCATCTGATCGACCATCTCCCATGTAGCTTCATCAGGCCCAAAGTGCTTCCATTTCACTTTAACTTGCTCTATTGCTCAGTTCTAGAGCATGAGAATCTTTTTCTGCAATATACACTGAGGCTCTAGTTGGAATTATCCATCTGGTTCCACCTGCAATATAGACTAGTCAATTACATGATCAACATCCTTAACATACTTCTTAAGCAAAGATACATGGAAAACATCGTGGAATTTCACTGTCAAAGGCAGTGCAAGTCGATAGGATACTGGCTCAATCCTCTCAATGATACTGAAGGGTCCACAAAACCGTGGTGCCATCTTGGCACATGAGCCAATCCACAAGGAGCTCTTTTTCGATTTGAGACGCAAGTACTCCTATTCCCCAACTTGAAACTCCTTGAACAACATGTTCCTATCATCATATCTCTTCTGCCTATCCTGTGTTGCCTTAATATTTTTCTTGATCACCTGCATTTCCTGCTCCATGTCTGCCAACGTATCTGGTCCAAACAATACTCTGCTAACCGGATCACTCCAACTGATGGGAGTGTTACAACTCCACCCATATAATGCCTCAAAAGGACTCATCCTCAGTGAATCTTGATAACCGTTGTTGTATGGAAACTCGACCAAAGGGATATACTCTTCCCACTTCCTCTACTGATGCATCACATGCATCCTCTAATATCCTGTTGACCCTCTCTATATGTCCATCTGTTTGCGGATGATAAGCTATGTTGAAGGCCAATCAGTGCCCAAACTTGCAAATATCTCCTTCCAAAACTTGGAAGTGAACTTTGTGTCCCTGTCTAACACAATATTCTTCAGGACACCATGTAGTCTAACCACATCTTTGATAAATACCTGTGCCACATCACTAGTTGAGAACGTAGACTTGACCGGAACAAAGTGTGCAACCTTTGTTAACTTGTCCACAATGACTACGATGGAATCATGCTACTTCACTATCTTCGAAAACCCTATGATGAAATCCATGGAAATGACCTCCCATTTCCATTTCGGGATAGCGATCGGCTGCAGAAATCCACCTAGATGTTTGCACTCTGCCTTCACTCACTGAAAATTGAAACATCTAGCCACAAAATTTGCTACATCCCTCTTCAGATTTATCCAATAGTAATACCTCTTCACTGATGTGAGTGTCTTTTGGTAACTTGGGTGACCTGAATACGATTTCGCATGAAACTCCCTCAAGATCACCTTCTTGAGCTCACTGTTATCCGGTACACATATCCTGTCTCGGAACCTGACCAATCCATCTACTATAAGACAATGGTCCAAGTCCTGTGCACCTACACCTCTACCTGTACCACTACATGTACTTGTACTTGCGCCATCAGATGTACATGTACCTATACAAGTACCCTACTGCAACCTGTGCACAATGTTCATATATCTGACATCTTGCTGTCCTACCTGCAAGATCCTGTCTTGTAAATCTGTCCCATAAGAGCTCATGGTTGCTAAGTGATTCATCTGTACCCACCTACTAAGAGCATCTACCACTTTGTTCTCCTTTCCTTTGATGTATCTTATCTTGAAATCAAACTCGTTGATCATGACCAACCATCGAGCATGCTTACCATTTAGATTTGGTTGGTCAAATAGATACCACAAACCACTGTGATCACTCATCAATGTGAACCTCCTACCCAGAATATAGTGTCTCCACATCTTCAATACATGTGTTTTCACTCATTGCAAAATGGGTTTTCAGTTGCCCAAAGTGAAAAAGAGAAATGAAGTATAAATCCATCTGCCAAGCCACATAAGCTCTCAAAGCTAAATCTGACCCTGTCCATTGGATAGTCTCAGAATAATCTTTCCAATGGTATGTAGAGATGCAAAAAAGGACTTCTGGATCAGAATATATGGTCTGTTGAAGTTCAGGGGTTTTGTTGCCTTTGAAATGAAGGAGAAGAGCATATCGAAGGTCTAGGAGCACATCGCAAATTACAAATCAGAGGGTCAGGCAGCATGGCATATCGAAGGTTCCAATGACATTCTACATCGGTGCATCACACATTAAGGTTCTAATAAATCGAAGATCTGGGTTGAAATAGGTGATCGACGATCACAACAGCACAAGACATGTCGACAATCAACAATCGATGATCTTAAAGTGATCACTATGAAGAAATTGCAGGAAAAGAACACTGATGGTGTTAAAATGCAAGGAAACGCTAAAAAACATTTAACAAACAAATTCAATGCAAAACCAAGTTCAACAAGCCTTTTTTCTCTCCTTTAGGGGGCCACGTGACAGAGTATTATTGGATCTGGTAAAGACACGGTGGCTCTGATGTCACCATGACATGGTAGTACGAAGGACACGTGGCATGCTAATCTGGCACTTTCAGGGTCCTATGGGGGCATTTCCAGGTGACACATGTCACCCCTTAGGAAGCTACACCTAGCATTGATGACGTCATCAATTGGCAATCAGGGATCGGGGGTAGCAGCGCATTGTGCATCACAAGGAATTCGCTGATAGAAAACTTCCGATAAGGGGGCTAGCCAATGGTCGTGGGAGAGCGAGGAACCAAGGGCTAATCGCAAAAGGTGGTCGACAATCGGCAATCGACGAAACCTAATATTGCCTCACTCCAAGTTAAATCCCCGATTTGAAAACGTCGACTGAGGAAACCTTCGATATAAAGGTTGAACTCCAGATCACAGCCCTCAGTCCTATGATGAAGAAATATCGAAAGGGGATAAACCAAAGGGGGCCAAGGGACATCATAGATCACTGTGTTGTAATGTTTTAAGAGTAAAAGTACTGATACAACGATGCTCTGATTGTATGGTACATGGCTTTGAAGGTGGATGGGTAGGCAATTGAGGTATTGAATGAAGACATGGAGCAGTTGTAAATCGATATGGGATAATCCTGTAGACACCCCTGCAGCAAGAAACCAAGGACCACGTGGGCCGCAGAAATGGATTTGACTACTTCACTGCATGTATCCAGAGAGTAAATGGAGGTATGGGACTCAGGAAGACTTAATGGCTTAGCATGGAGCTCCACTCAAATACACAACGAAGGGCTGCCAGGTTGATCTTTGCTTCTACTTTGTAACATGCTACCACAGTTGATCGCTACTAGCTCCAGAGAGTGGTGAAGTCGGGTAGTTAAGGCGAAAGCAACAGGAACTGACTGAGCAGCTAGAGGGATGCATTGTGGCAGAGATGTGGCTTGATCAAGGGCATTCACAGGAACAACAGAGGGATACTTCCTCCATCATCTTTACATTTTCCCTTTTTCTATTATTCTGTAATTTCTGTTTATTTTCAAGAAGGGAATCAAATCCTTAAGAATCATTTTCGGCAGCAAAGCTATCACAGGCCGAGACACCTAGTCAATCAGACAACTAGCCCTTGGCTGAGATATTTTGTAAATGTTGATTCAAAACCCCCCTTCTCAGTATAAATAGCGGGGAGAAACACTTAGAGGAGCTTCTAGAATTCTGCACCCGCAATGGTCCAAATTTTGTGGTTCCATTTTGGTTCTATGAAGCTTGTTCATGAGAGACTTGAGCTATAGACTGTTGAATGTAAATGAATTGGTGAATGGAACTCATTTAAAAGATTAATGGAACTCTTTGGTGATTCCAATCATGACAATGTGCAGTATGTTTTCCCCTCTGTAAATCTCATTTTATATATGTTTTTTCTTTCTCTAAAATAGTGTGATGAAGCTGTCGGTTTCTCTTTGATTCATGGATTTATCTAGGCTGCTAAATAACGAAAAGTACCTGTGTATAAGACAGATTTACTTATGTTAGTCTATAACCTACAATACCTATGTACAAGACAGATTTAATGGTGTTATTCGATTAACCTGCAGTACCTATATGAGAACAAATTTACTCATGTTGTTTGGTGATAAGGGTACCCATGAGGTATATAGCATGAAACCTTAATTTGTGCTCCACTCTTTCGGCTCTTTCATCTCCTCCCTCTTCCATATTTCTTCCAAAACAATCGTTGCTTAAGATTTTGTATTGAAATCATCCCTACGCACTGAATCCCCTCCTCCCTTTCCTCCTCTTCACTTTACTGCAACGTCAATATTAAGCTGCCTCTTATTATGTGTTGGCCACTAGAACCAGACATTTCTCTTTGAGGTTGACCTGATTTACCCCCTGAACATTCAGATCCATGTATTGGCTTGAGTTTACCTTAATGAAGGTCTGTTGAACCAATCCCCCTTTATTATCTGTTTAACTACGTGATAATTGGAGTGCTACCGAAACCCCTCACTGATATTCTTCCATGCACTCCTCTATATAAAATGTCCTAGGAACTAGTCTACAATAAACCCAGAGCTTGTCTTTAGGAATTTTTCTATGTCTCCTGAAGCACTTGCATTACAGGTGCTAGAAAAAGTGACAACAACATGTATAATTGTTGCCAACTCAAGATCATGTGTGGGATAGTTCTGTTCGTTCTCATTTAGTTTCCGTGACTCATAACATACTACCTTTCCATCTTGCATAAGGACTTCACCAAGTCCTCTCTTGCACGCATCTGTGCACAAAACAAACTCTCTATCCGGATCTGCAATCTTTAAGATTGGTGCATGTGTTAACAACTGCTTGAATTTCTCAAAGCTAGCCTCGCACTCCTTAGTCCATCAGAACTTCTTACCTTTCCTTTGCAAAGATGTGATAGGATAAGAAATCTACAAGAATTTCTTGATGAACCTCTTGTAGTAACTTGCCAAACCCACGAAGGATCTCACCTCATCCACATTCTTAGGAGCTACCCACTCCATGATGGCTCTTATCTTTTCTAGATCTACTGCAATGCCTTCCTTGGAGACGACATGCCCCAAGTAATGTACCTCTGTCTGAAAGAATTTGCATTTGATAAGCTTAGCATACAACTGATGCTCTCTCAACAATTTCAATACTGTTGCTAATTGCTTGACTTGCTCTTCTTAATTTTTAGAATATACCAATATATCATCAAGGAACACAACAAAAAACTTATCCAAATATGGACGCAACACACTATTCATCAAACACATGAATGTAGTTGAAGCATTAGTTAAGCCAAATTGAACAACAACAAACTCATAATACCCATACTTGGTCCTGAACGCAGTCTTGTATATGTCCTCCTCTTTGATGCGTACCTGATGGTATTTGGATCTCAAGTCAATCTTTAAGAACATTGCTGCTCCCTTCAACTGATCGAACAAGTCATCAATTCTCGGCAAAGGGTATCTGTTCTTGATGGTCACTTTGTTCAACTACCTGTAATCAATGCATAATCTGAGGGTACCATATTTCTTCCTCACAAACAAGGCCGATGCGCCCCAAAGCAATACACTTGGCCTAATGTATCCTTTGTCCAACATTTCCTTCAACTGCAGTTTTAACTCAACCAACTCAGGTGTGCTCATCCTGTAAGGTGCTCTTAATGTTGGAGCTGCCCCTGCAAATAACTTAATAGAAAATTCTACCTCCCTATGAGGTGGCAACTCTGTAATGTCCTCAGGAAATACATCCCTGAACTGCTGTAAAACCAGGTATTTGTTCAACACATCTGCATCCTCAACCTCCTTACCCTCATCACTAGAAATATGTACTACAAATAGCTTGCACCCTTTCTTGTGGCTACGCTTTGCTTACATAACTGTCACCATCCTAACTGATGTGGATTTCTTCTTACCTTGCAAGACTCTTGGTTCTTCATTGTCATCAACACACTCAATAGCTTTGTCATAGCAGTCAACCTTGGTTCTATGTAGATATAACCAATCCATGCCCAATAACATACTGTATGAACCCAACAGTAATACATTCAAATGTGTTGTTGTAGGCATACCATTCAAATCAAATGTGGAATCTCTTACCCAATGATAAACACACTTCTTCGTACCAGTAGCCAACTGCACTAACCAAAACTTTGCGTGCAACTCCTTATTCAACCCACACTTATCCACTGAGTTAGGAATAACATAGCTATAATTAGATCCAGGGCCAATCAAAATACATATATCTTGATCACAAAGCTTACCATTGTTTGGTCTAAAATGCGGATGCAAATTAGAGCTTAATTTAATGTCAACTCGGGAAGGTAAACTTAGAAGCGCTTATCTAAAATATATAGATGTAGAAGGATTCCTAATTTGTCCAAGATCTTAAAGTCCCCTTAGAAGAACATATTCATTAAGACCTCTTTCAATAACTAATCAAACCTAGATCTAACAATTGTTTGAGATCTATGGTTCTCTTACAAGAACATATTCTACAAGATCTCTTCCAACATTAGAACATCTAATAAGAACTTAAAAGCCTAGATCTAATAATTGTTTGAAATCTTACGGTTCTCTTATAAGAACACTTTCAAATAAGACTCTTCCAATATTAGAACATTTAACAAAACTTGAAAACTGAAATCAAACAAAAACATAAAATAAATTATACCTAAAATAAACAAATAAGCATGCAAGTGAGGCCATGGGGGCCCTCCATAACTCCACAAGCACACCACTTCAATGGAGACTCAAATGTAGAAGCAAAATTGAAGTATGATCCTTTATTTCAAAATCTCCATCATGATGTACAAACTAACTCTAAGATTACAAATGGAACTCTCAAAATTACAAATGGAGGAGATTGTACTCTTATTTATACAATGGGATGAGATAACAAACTCATAATGATCATCCACTAATCTCTCTTTTAGTTCCATACATCTCAGAACCATCTAGACACATAACCCCCTTTTGTCCTTGATCTTCTCCATGAGATCATGATCTTCTCCATGAGGTTTATCTTATCAAATTCGAATTTGATCCTTCAAGGCCACATAAAGGTGTCTTGGAAGCTTCCTTGGCACCTACACATGTCACAAAAACAACCCACTTTCCATATATAAAGTAAAATATATTATTTTCTAATATTTAATCAAGAATTTCTCTAAAAAATGCTTAAAAATAAATAATATTTGGAAAATATAAATGAGACCCATTAATGGTGAATAATAGGGAAAATGGAGTGACAAGGTGGTGAATAGTGACTGATATAATGGAAGCATAGATGAAAAATGTATGGTAATGAGTGATATTTGCATGACATTTTGAAGCCCAAACAACCATCCATCTTAATGATGTATGCTTGATGTTATGCCTCCCTGTTGTCCATGACTACATAGATACGAGGAATGCTCTGGAAACATCTCCAACAGTCAGTGCCTCCTGTGCACTATATATATGAGGTCTACCATTCTGATGCTGTGGACAATCTCTCCTAAGGTGATCTTTACCACAAGTCCAAAACACACTAGCTCCTTACTCTGCTCTTGAGGCTGATTTTCCTATCCTCTATCTGGTGCATTGAACTTCTTAGGTGGTGCAACATCTCCTTGTTATCTGTACTCTGTGGCCTTGCTCACATTTTATCATATTTTCCTTTGTTCTTTGCATCACCTCTCTAGTCTGACTTAGTCTCGGTTCTGCACTACATTTCTTAGCTTTTGAATGGCCTCCACCAATGATCTAGGCTTGTTGAATTCAATCATGTCTTTGAATGCAACCGGTAATCCACTAATGAATATTTGAATCTTACCCTTCTCCTCCTTGAGGTAAGACACATACCTCAATAGTTCTAAGAACTTACTAGTGTACTCATCATCTGTCATGGATCCCATCTTTAGTTCATAGAATTCTTTTGCACTGTCATCGAAGTATCTCTCTGACAAATACTTCTTATTGAATAGCCACTCAAATTCGCTCCAAGTCAGATCTTCCTCATTTATGTCCCTGACATTCTTCACGTCTTTCCACCAGATGTCTGCTTTACCTTTAAGACTGAAAGTAGCCACTTTAGCTTTCATGTTCTCCAAGTAGTCATGCAACCTGAAAAATTTCTTCATACCAAGAAGCCATGCCTCTGAATCCTGTGATCTCTTTATCTCTCCATCAAAAGTAGGTGGCTTTACTTTCTTAAATTCTTTTGACAAGTATCCCCTATCACTCCTCCTGTAAGGATCATACCAGTGATGATCATAGTGCCTATCTGAATTAGAACTAGAATCATACCAGTGTCTAACCCTTCTCCTCTCTGGAGTGTCCAACAATCCACGCTCTCTAATTGTATCATCTCTATCTAATCGACGACCACCATGCGATCTACTACCGTATGACCCATTAGTTTTATCTTCCTGCTCATGAATGATCTATAGTGTTCCTTGTCATTGCAAATCCGACAAGCTCTGAAGTATTACTACATTCACCTCTACTAAATTTTCCTGTCACTGTATGATTCTATCATTATCTACCTTACAACTCCTTATCTCCTCCTTTAAACTTCTCAATGTAACTACCAAGTCATAGGGGTTCCCAACACCATACCGCTCTTCAGATTCGTAGGGAGAGTATCTATAGTCAACCATATTGCTAGCCGTTTGATATTTCTTCCTGCAAGGCATAATATGTCAGATAAACCAAATCACAATAAACCAACGTACCTTAGTATACCTCAGAGAGGATACTTGTCTGCAAGATTACCAAATCAATGTGATACCTGTATAACATAATCATAACAACATATAGACATACACTAATAAATGTATCAACACATAAACATCATTCTAACTAGGATCCAGTCATCAATGCAAGGCCATATCAACAATGAATGCTATGACCTCATGCATGAAAGCAACCATTACTCCATTGTACCCATTGCCACATGCAACCAACATTATGCATAAGGAATGGCAAATCAACTATGCCTACGCATAAATGCATGTAGTCGAACATAAGTGATCAATTCTCGTAATTAATGTACAAGACTAATGCATGTAGTCCAAATATTCAAGAATGTAACCTAACATACAAGGATGTAAGTAAGTGCCATTAAATCAACATGTAATCCATACAGAGTCAATCACATACTCATTTTAAATACATTTCATGAAATCAATAACAATTTCTCCATGATAACCATACTACAACCCTAATCCGACATCAAGCAATTGCAATAAGTATATAGGTGTAAGAGACACACATGCAATTAACATGCATGCATGACCAACACATAGCCCGTCTAGTCCAAGGGGTGAACCATGCTCTGATACCACTCTGTAACACCCTCCTCCCACATTTACCCAAGCATCTGGCTAGCCAGGGTAAACATGCGACGAGAGTCCACTATGATATGATTCGACCTCCTAAGTCACATTAAGAAAGTGGAACTGATGAAAACACACCATACAAACATCCAACATAATCCACAGAACCCTTAGAAGGCAAGTCAACCACTCAGACAACCTGTCCTTGGGTCCCACTGTTGTTTTAGGTCTCTTGGCCCATAGTCACTCTCATGCTATGGGTAAGGGAGTCACCAACAACCTAAAGTCACTCTCATAGGCCTACCTGCCAGCGACTGTGGACCAAAAGTGTCAATGTTGTGCCAGTGACTCTAGGATTTGAGCCATTTTTTTTAGGCCCAAAGCCCAGGACACTGCCCAGAACTGGTCCATCTCTTCAAATCAATAAAGTAACATGGAAATGAAAGCACTAAAGCAAATACATGTTCAAGACCTTAATTGGATCCCTACTAGCCATGACAGGCATTTTGTCAAACATATCATCGACATGTAATCTACAGGTGTAAACAACATAATTAAGTGTAGGGATCTCATACTTATCTGAGAATCACTATGAACCATTGTTCCCTTATGCCATTTTCTACATTATCATCTATTAGGTCATAGGCACCTTATCCATTCACATACAAGTAAAAACATGCTGAGATCCATACATAACTGTTGTCATAAAATGTGCATATAACCAGTATAATAGGAACATAAATATAATAAACATAACAACCATCAAATCCATAAATACATCAATATCTTTACACATGGAAATCAAGAGAAAAGACTTCTCATTAATGAATGCAATGAACCAACCGGAGATGGGACTACCACGTTCCACCTGATCGTAGAATGGTTGAGCCAAATCTCTCTTCATTCATTCACCCTTCTGCTTCCAAAGGCCATCCACCTCAACCCATAAAACAACGATTCCACCTCACGGTTGGACATAAAAAAACCAACACCAGATCAATCTCTATCCAAGCCTTCCAGGGTTCTAGAGCATTTGTCCAACCAAGGCTCTAGGACTAGTAACTCAACCCACAACTTATACCAGGCTCCAAAGCGTTTGTCCAACCAAGGCTCCAAGACTAGTAACTCAACCCACCAAGGGCTCCATAGCGTTTGTCCAACCAAGGCTCCAGGACTAGTAACTCAACCCCAACCTGGTATAGGGCTTCAGAGCGTTTGTCAAACCAAGGCTCCAGGACTGGTAACTCAACCCGAGCTAAGGAAACACGAGAACCAACCAAAAGCAAGCAATGAAAGTAAACCCACAATCACCATGGCTATCCAGAAAATGACAAGGCTAGGCGATCCACTGTCGATCCAAGCGATCCTCCATGCCAATGACAGATCACAACCAAGAAACCACATGCATATGCCATGCATGCCCAAAATAATGAGGAAAACATACATGCAACTCGATACTTGCAAGAAAATATGATGTAGTTGTTGGTGCGGATGCCTTCTTGCGCCTTCCTGCTCTTCCTTTGGCTTCTTGCTCCAAGAATCCAATTATGCCACACCCTCCAAGAGTGATCCAGGAAAACTATAAGTATCCAAGAGTATGAGAGAGAGAGAGCTCCAACGCTAAGCTGACAAAAGGCTACCAACTAATCTTGAGAAACATTTTTATGAATGAGGCCTCTATTTTCTTCATTTTCCATTATTTGCCTTCATTTTCCTCCTCACATGCAACCTGTGACCTTTCACCTCCCTTTTCTCCTAATTTCCATTATTTTCATAAATAATTGTGCCAAAAATGCCTTTTAATGCCTCCGCCATTGCCTTTGCCAATTTTCTTAGCCATAAATAACCAAATGAACACCCCCTAGGATGTCTTGCCCAACATTTAGCTTGGAATAAGTGTCCCAATCATTCGTGGTTATTGTTTTTAACATTTATTACATGGAAATTTTCACCAAGGCTATTACATAGTGTAAATCTTTAGTCTGTATAGCTTGGATTACATGTTTAAGACCATGTATCACTTCCACCTCCTTGCCTTATAGAAGATCGAGAGAGATGTTATACAACCAACTCACAAAACAGAAGAAAAGATAGATCAATGACTTAAAAATTATCCTTTTTAAGGGGTAAACCTCCTTTACATTACATAAATGAACAATTCTTGGATGATACAAATGATAAGACCTCCTTGGCATGTATAGGATTATAATGGGTCACAATATAATCAAAGCCTACATAACAATAATAATGTAAGGGCACAAAAATAACAATAGTGGGCTTCTATGGGGCACAAAAATAATAATACAAGGAATACATGGATACAACAATAAAAATAAGAGGGCTACAGTAACAATAACAATAAGGGGGGGGTACTTTAGTATTATAGGTACCTAACATGCCCCTCTCCTTCAAAAAAGTGTTGTCCTCAACGCTTGAGTAGTTTCAAATGCTTTTGTATAAAATTCTCATCCTCCCATGCAGAATCTTCTACGGGTAAGTTCTTCCACTTAATAAGATACTCTGAAATTAATCAATTCCATAGCTGCGGGGTTCTTGTTTTCGTGACTGCTTCAGGTTCAAATATGATTTTTCCTTCTTCATCAAGTTTTAGAAACACTATTTGAACTGGGAGCTTGTCACCGATAACCTTCTTTAAGCATGAAACATGGAAAACTAGATGTACTTGGGAAGATGCAGGTAACTCCAATTTGTATGCCATAGTACCAATCCTTTGCAACACCTTGTAAGGACCATATTACTTGGGTGATAATTTATTATCCTTCTTAACTTACTTGAGGGACATTTGTTTGTATGGTTGTAGCCCTAAAAATAGCCAGTCGCCTACATCAAAACTTCTTCCACTGTGATGCTGATCTGACTGTTGTTTTATTCTATTATGCACGAGAGTGAGATTATTCTTTAAGAGTTGGAGAACTTGTTGTTGATGCTTGGCGTGATATTCTACTCCTTGAACCTTATAATTTTCTCTTAAATATGATGTGGTGGATGGTGGATGATAGGAAGTGCTATACCACCATTCAACTAGAGATAACTACTTGACCCATTGTGTTTATTTATCAGATACAAAGCAAAGAATAGATCCTTCCAAACATTTTTTCACTATCTCAGTTTGCTCATCAGATTGAGGATGATAAGATGAGCTATGAGCTAATTGAGTACCAAGAGAAGAAAATAATCATATCCAAAAATTTCCAGTGAAAATGGTATCTCTTTCACTAGCAATAATCTTTGGGTTTCCAAGTAGGTTTTGAATTGTTTCCATAAATGCAATAGCAACTATATTGGCTTTAAAAGGATGATATAATGCATAAAAGTGTGCATACTTGGTAAATCTATCAACTACCACCATGACGACACTCTTTCCTTCAGACTTGAGTAAACCTACGATAAAATGCATTGAGACCTCCCCCCAACGTTGACTTGGAATGGATAAAGGTTGTAACAGACCCGAGGTCTTAGTTGTCTCAACTTTATTTTGTTGGTAAACCAAACATTCTACCACAAACTTCTGAATATATTTTTTCTTCCCAAGGAAAAAATCGTAATTTTATTAATAAAAACAAAATTACATGTTGCATATGTTATGGTGCATTACATCATCAAGTCCATAAATGCTGGTCATAAGTTCATATAAAAATCAACTAATATATAGATGAAGAGAAAAGTTAGGCTTTTCTCCCTTTCTTTTTCTCTACCTTGTGCACTTCCCCTTGTGATGGCGACGAAGAGACCAGAGCAAGCTGATTTCCAACTTCAGGTCTTGCGATGTACTTGTCTGATTATGAGGTGTCTGATGTATGTAGACGTTTGTTTCCACTGGTATCCATTGCTTCTAGTATCTTTGTTGTTTTTGTCAAATTGCGCTGCGGTTCAATTGGATCTTGTGAGATTTCCCCCTGTATTTCTAGTTAATTTGGTGTCTGATTGTTCTCATTGGGTGTGGATTCTTCCTCTGCTTTGTCCTCCTCCTCATCAGACTCAAGTGGGGGTAATTTCCATCCTTTGGGTTATTTCCCAATCTTCTTCTTTCTTCGGGTGTCTTTCTTGGCTTCAGGATACGCATTTTGTAGGTGTCACGTTTGCTGGGAAATTCTGCATTTGAAGGTTGTGTTCTCATAATCTAAAATTTGTGTCCAGTTCTGTTGGCTGTGAATTAGTTGTATGCGATTCGGTAAGCCTTTGCTGAGATCTACTTCCACACATATTCGTGCGAAGGTGAAGACTCTTTCATCCAATCTTTGGGTATCTTTTTTGATGTATCTCCCAATGATGTTCCCAATACCAGCTAGGACATGATTGTCCCAAAAATGTAGAGGGAGATTATGCAATCGAACCCATACCGACATCCTGGTTACAACCATGGTATTTACATCAAATTCTGGAAGCCAAGGTGTGATGAAGAGGCCCGTTGATCCCCAGAACCATGGTCCCTCCTGAAGGATAATGTCTCTTGCATCCGATGTTGGGAATTTTAAAATGAAGAACCCTTTGGAGCAGAGGTGAAGTTCACAATGTATTGTCCAGTTAATGAAGATCCAATGAAAAATCTCTACTGGATTTGGCTAGAAACAGTTGAATCGACATATAATGGCTTGTGATTCAAATGTAGCACAATGCTCATCTGTTTCTAGAGTGTAGTTCAGTTTCTCAACTATGTATAGACTGGGAGAAGTACCTTCTTGATTTGATGGTGTTGTGTCTGTGCTTTTTCCATGTAGGATGTTCTTGAAGGGGATACCTCCATTTATCTGTTTCTGTTTTGATTCTGTGCTTTTTGAAATAATGCTCCTTATCCCTCCTCTTGCACTTTTTATTTTACTAGAGGTCGCAACACCACCTCTCAGTCACAGATTGAGGGTTATGGAGGATGTTGATAGGATATTGTAATCAATCAGGAACCGTTTATCTTGCAATGATCTACCCCCATAGATCAAATGTTGCAGTTGCATAGGGTATCTAGTGTTTTGCGAGATGTTTTTCTTCATATGAATCACGTTGTCTATTGCATGCACCCAAACTAATAAAGACATCTCGACAGGGGTTTTTAGAAAGATTTGAAACCGAAATGATTTTACCAGATGTAGGGAGTCTATGTCCATCTTGTTGAAAATAGTCATTCTGCTTCAGATGACCCATTTTGCGATGAGGTATGTTTGGAGTGATTGTTGGAGAGGTTCGTAACAAGAGCTACCCATCTATGCCTAATATTTGTGCTTGCTCTAGATTTGGCTTTAGAGAGTGAAAATTGGTATGGAGCTCCTGGGACAGAGGGATTTTGTCCTTATTGAATTCTGAGCCTATTATATCTGTGCCCGGTGGACCCTACTCTAGTATTTGTTCATCCAGATCTATGAATGCGAGTGGTTTTTTTGTTGTTGTTGTGTACACCCAACCTCCACAACAATGTCGATATGCAAGTAGTTTTGCAAATCTAGGCGTATCGAAGTTTTTCCGTTCGAGATCGCGATGATGAAAGCATTTCTGTTGTGACAATAGAGGCGTCCCGGGGTGCTGCACCGGTGTGTCGCATAGGCTATGTGCGCAGATAACCATGCTGCTGTCGCCTTCCTCAGAGTCTCCAAACCCATCCGCAAGGGTTTTGTTAAACAAGCCCTATGCAACCAATTGATTAGGTTGGTATGCCATCTTCAATAGGTACAAGAAGGATGATGAATCATTTGTGACAGAGCACGATCACTTTGGTTGTCCCGAGGGTGGAAGCCTCCACAGGGCCATGATCTCCTTCCGTTGAATGTTCCAGGTACCCTGTGTTCCAGAAACCAAGTTTCCCTCGCATATTAGGAGGCTCAACATATGCCCACCCAGAGATGTGAGCCCACCAAAGGCCAGGTGCCTTAGCTCCATAGTTTCCATGCGAGCCCACCAAGGGACTGATGTTGGCCTCCGATCCTAATCCCGCATACCCAAACGGTGAAACCCTAACGCAAACAAGCTCCATTTTTATTCCTCGTCTTTCTTTGCTTGGAGACTTTATTTTCCAACAAGTCCCAAACTTTTGAATATCATATTTAAGGCCATCCCAAAAAAATTCCTTCTTGAACTTGTGGTAAGTTTTTAAAAATATTGAGTTCCCTCCTATGGGGAGGTGTGTAATTCCAAAAGAATCTGTTGTATGAGTTGGGAATTCTTACAAAAATATAAGTGATCTTTGTACCATAATGAATCGTTTTTCCAGCCAAAAGTATCAGATGTACTAGGATCTCGCTACAACTTTTGAATGAATGTCTACATCTCTTCATCATTCTTCCATTCATCCCTTGCTTTGGTTATCCAATCAGGTTGGATAATAGAAATGGCACAAAACAATGCTTCCACATCCTCACCCTTTCTTGAGAGTGCATCTGCAACAACATTTTGCTTCCCTTTTTTGTAGATGATTTCAAAGTCATAACCCAACAACTTTGTGACCCATTTATGTTGCTCTTCTGAAGACAATCTCTGTTCCATTCCTTAATGACTTTAATTTTGTTAGGGTCTACCTTAACACCCTCATGAGATACTATATGACCCAAATATTCCACTTCTTGTACTCCAAAGAAACATTTGGAGGTTTTTTCATATAATTGTTTCTCCTCCAGTAGTTTGAGCACCCTGTCAACATGTTGAACATGATCCTTCCAAGACTTGTTGTAGATTAGTTTATCATCAAAAAACACTAACACAAATTTTCTAAGGAAGGGTTTGAAAATGAAATTCATCAAACCTTGAAATGTGGAAGGTGCATTAGTAAGGCCAAAAGGCATGACCAAAAAATCTTAATGACCCTCATGAGTTTTGAATGTTATTTTTGGAATATTTGTAGTCTTCATTCTAATTTAATGATAAACTGAATGAACATCTATCTTGGTGAAGTAAATTGCTCCATGTAATTCATTCAACAATTTGTCAATGACAGGAATGGAAATTTTATCTTTAATAGTGACCTTTTTGAGCTTCCTATAATCTAGACACACATGCCATGATCCATCCTTCTTGTGCACCAATACTAATGGAAGAGAAAGAACTTTGACTAGGTTGAATTATACCAGCCTATAGCATTTCTACAACCATACGTTCAATTTGACTCTTTTGGGTATAGGGATATCTGTAAGGCCTGATGTTTGGAGGAACACTTCCTAGAACCAAATGAATAACACGATCATGATCATGAATAGGTGGGATGCCTTTGGGAGTCTCAAATACCTTGGAATGATTGTCCAAGACTTTTTGGAGATCTGGAGAAATAAACGATTTCAATGTTTGAACCTCTAGTGAGCATAATTGTGCAATTACGCCTCGTTGTTCTTTCTTAAAAAGCTTTTTCATGCCATTAGATATGATTATATTTCTTGGTTTCCCTGCGATGCCCTTAATTCAACTTCTTTTCCTTCCCAAAATAACTTAAAGAAAATATATTGAAAATTAAATGCTATCGTCCCCAAAGATTATAAAAATTGGAAATACAACATCAACACCACCCATTGGAATGAAAAGCATTGGACTATTCAATACATATTCCCTCATTGTTAGCTTAATATTATGGCACTTTCCAAAGCAATTTATCATTCCTCCATTTGCAACAATCACTTGAAACTCTGGTGCTAGATATAGGAAGCAATTCAATTCCTTCACTATCTTACAATGAATGAAATTATGGGTACTACCAAAATCATTCAACGCTATTAACTATTTCTTCTTGATATATCCTTCTATATTGAGAGTTTGAGGAGTGCTAATTCCTGCAAATGCATTACAATATATGGTCATATTCATTTATTCTTTCTCTGGGGTTGGTTCATGGTGTATATCCTCCTCTTTTGATGTTTTTTGTTCCTTTTCTTCCTCCTCTTCACAATCTAAGTAAAATAATTTATTCTCAGCACACTTATGACCTTTAGTGTTTTTGCTATCACAATTGTAACAAAGCCCTTTTTCTATTTTTTCCTCCAATTATTGTGGTGTCAGCCTTCTAGGTTGTGGAAGGCTAGGAGCAACAACACTTCCATCTTCATAGTTATGAGTGATAGACTTCCTTGTTGACATAATTTTGCTTTCAACTTTTGTTTCCACCTTGAATGTCTTCTCCAATGAATCAAGTTCCCAAAGGCAAACTTCATCTTGGATGTTATTCTTTAAAGTACCTATGAAGACATCAATCCTATGCTCCTCTGGAATATCAGTTACCCTGATATTCAATTTTTGGAAGTCCTCAATGTGCTCCACCATTGAACCCTTTTGTTTGATATTTATCAATTGGCTAAATAAGGTGCTTTTCTTTGTATCCTCATAATGTGCTAACATTTCCTCCGTAAAAATTGACCAAGTGACAAGTGGTTTACGAGAAGAAAGACATCGATACTATACAAACTGATTGGGTTCTAAACATAAATATGGAATGTGTACCTTTTGTGTGTGTTTCACATCATGAAGGTCAAAATATTGCTCCATATATAGTATCCATGTTACGAGATCCTTGCCATCAAACTTCCTCTAAAATCATAATTCATATTCCTTTTGTCCTCATCACGATTTTCATGGATTACCTTGTCACCACTGGGAAGCCTTCCTTGCAAGAAATTTGTCAAACATTCCTTCAAACCTTCCATGTATGCTTTTAAACTTTCCATTTCCCATTTTAAAACATCCATGTCTCCTTTCATTTTTCTCTAGACCATCCATTTAACATTCATCACTTCCAATTCATTTTTGGTTGCTCTTTGGGAGAGTGAATTTTGTTGCTTACTGGGTGTGTCCATTTTTTTTGTTTCAAGGAATGTTGGAATTAAATAATGATATTTATTCTTATCTATGCCTTTTGAATCACTTCAAACTGATTTTTCAAACAAAATTTATGCAAATTCAAAAAATATACACACCTTTTTGTTTAGTTTTTGGAGCTAGATATTGAAACTATTGTATCTGTTATTTCGGCTCTCTAAGATCTGAAATTCGTTCATGTGGTAGTACTCTAAGTCTTCTTTCCAACGCCACCAGTCAGAACAAGATTAGATTATTCAATATAAAGTTATGTCAAATCTCCCATGATGACCTGATTATGGACTAGTTTAGTAGAGCGAACTTGTACAAGATGCCACGTGTCATTGTTTCAACCTTTGGCCATGAAAATAATACACAAAAATTTGTTTGAGACTTAATTCCAGAGAATTCAAAAAGCCTAACTTCTTCGTACCATATCTCAAAAACTGTAGCGAACCAAGATATGAAATTTTTACAAGACGTTCATCAAGATTTCGGCTCCATGTGGTCGAAATTTCAGCTTCTCAACCTTCATAGAAAAAGAGTTATAGTGAAAATTCTAAGATGACATATTTGAAGTAGTGAAACCCTAGAATCCAAAGCTTTGATACCAAATGTTATCTAACCAACTCACAAAAAAGAAGAAAAGATAGGTCAACGACTTAAAAATTATCCTCTTCAGTTGGGGGGGAGGGAATCTCCTTTACATTACATAAATCAACAATTCTTGGATGATACAGATGATAAGACCCCCTTAGTATATATAAGATTCTAAGGGGTCACAATATAATGAGAACCTACATAACAATAATAATGTAAGGGCATAACAATAACAATAGTGGGCTTTTATGGGGCACAACAATAACAATAACAATATGGGGCTACACTAACAAATAACAATAAGGGGGATACACTAGTATTATAGGTACCTAACTAGATATTTCCATGACAACTACAAGGTTGGTTGCACTACTCATCCCTACGTCTAGTGGATGGAAAGTCTTTAATGTGTGTAGTAGAGTACAATTGGCATGCTCATCTTGAGTGTAGAAGATCCTTTTTGTACTAGGGATCTCATTGCCATAGTCCACTAGGTCATCATACATATTTCCCTATTTAACAACTTTGATATAAGGTATTAACACCAATACTCCATGTGTCGAGAAAGAAAGAGTCCATGAAAGAAAGCAAATCCATTTGACTCGCCATAGTAGGGAAATTGACTTAATGAAAAGGCCGAGGAATGACAAGAACTTCGAATGAATTAGAGGCGTTGTCAAAGAAAGCTTGCATAGTTACACCCTAACCAAACCCTAAAGCTACAAAAACCTTAATTATGCAGGAATACATAAAAAAATCCTCACATCACTTTAGGCCCCATATATTTTTGTATTTCTACCCCCTCTCTCATATATATATATATATATATTCATATTTTTTATATAAAATTCATATCATAATTTTTAAATATACACCAATAAATTTTATAACTTCAAATAAGTTTAGATTACCCTAAAAAAATCATATATTTTTTTATAACCATCCAATATAATTTTACTGTATATAAATAGCATATATATATATATATATATATATATATATATATATTTGTGGTTTGATCCACTGAAGATTTGAACCTTGACTCTCATCATTTACATAATACTTCATAACATCACAATTGCTAAATTAATCTACCTGTGTGAACTAAGGATGTTATAAAAATATAATAATAATATACAATTACATATTATCAATAACAACATCAATTGTAAAATAAACTAAAAGAAAACGTGAAGAGAAAAAATGTCAAATTAATAAAATAGATGAGTCTCACTAATGAATAAAATGGGTTTTTTTCCTGAAATATTCTTGAAATTTGGCAATGCAATTTCAAGAATGTATGTAATTTCTTGTTGCTGAAAATGCACTTTTGAATGTCTAAATGGATTCAACACCTGAAAAATCCTTAAGGCACTCAAACTGCAAATTAAACAACTTAAATTTATGATTCTTAAAAATATGTACTAGATGCTGGGCAAAATTGACTAATGTATGTAATTTCTTGTTGTTGAAAATGCACTTTTGAATGTCTAAATGGATTCAACGCCTGAAAAATCCTTAAGGCACTCAAACTTTTCAAATTAAATGACTTAAATTTATGATTCTTAAAAGTCTATACTAGATTTTGGGCAAAATTGACTAGAAAAAGTGATCGGAAAAATGGGCATTTTGTCTATTAGTTAGAGTAAGCTAAACAAAATAGTCATTTATCCGTGGAGAACGAGATAAACTATTTAAATTTTTAATTTTTCAATGTTAAATAAATTATTATTATTTTAAATATTATTTATATATTATCTTTTATTAGTATTTAATTTACAATAGTCACTTTGGATTATCTTGGGGTGAGACTGAAATCCTATCCACCCAAGTTCAATTCTTGCAAGTGACATAATGAATGTTTTCAACATTGATAGTGTACATATGAAATTTTTTTTATGAAGAAGCTTCAAGGGCTAGTTCAATTGGTTGAATCCTTCTTGTTAAAGTACCTTTGTTAGTGGGGGGTCATGGTTTCAATTTTTACCTTTGTTATTAGAGGGTCATGGTTTCCATTTTTTTTACACTCTTTCTCTCAAACTTTTTCTAATTTCATTTAAATTTACTTTCTACTTTTTAATAAGAGGGAGATGTGTAATTCCTTCAATACTAGATATAGAGTTGATCAATGACATGTAAAAATAATATTGATAACACAAGTAGTATGAAGGAGATGTGTAATTCATTTTGTATTAGTTGACACACACAGACACACATCCTTTATATTTTTTTTTTTCTAAGTAAAGTTTAGTCTATATTAAGGTAAGAAAATATTTACAGAGGTTACATCATTCGAGAGGGGCCATGCCCAGCCCTCTAACAAAAACAGCTGAAATAGACTATCTTTCCAGTGAGACCCCATTACAAGATTTTGTCCTTTTGTGTTCCTTGGACAGCAGACATACAGAGACCAGACTCTTGGACAGCAGACATACAAGAACCAGACTCTATAGAGCCTGTAGACACTAACATTTGAAACTGTATTGACTAGAGACAAACCTTCATGAGAAGGCAGAGGAGTAGAACTAAGAGCGACCAAACTATGAACCGACAAAGACATAGAGAAAACTAAGCCAAAACCTGGAGAATAGTGACCAAGGAAACTCAGGAAGGGTGACTGGGCGACTCCGGTGGCTTCATCTGCTCCGGGCTAGGCGTATCGAACCAAATAACCATATCCTCGTCCCACTGAAGCTGTCCTTCTGAGCCTGGCTGTATTGAGCTGTGGCCTTCCTCTCTGTCCTGAGTATCATGAACCGGAGGCAGAATTTCCTGCTCAGATGGAACAAAATCCGAATTCTCCTGGACTTGGGCCGGCAGAGGCTGACCAACCGGCGCTACAGCAGCTAGGGGACGGGGCACGCGGTAGACCCTCCCATTCATATCTCCCAACAAAATTTCGCTGGACTGAAATCTTGCAGGGGCCTGGGAAGAGGAAGGATTGTCTTCAGGAGCCGCCTCCGAGAGGTAAATCGATAAATTCACTATGACATCTGAGCGCAGGAGCCTTCCAGGAATTCTAAGACGGATTGGCTGGTAGGAATCCGGCAGAAGCAGAAATTCCTGCTCAGAGCTGGAGGATGAATTTGCCATGGCCTCCATGGGAGCGACAGAATGCACCTCCTCACCGTCGAAAGCAATGCGAATGCCAGATCTCCCTCCGCGCCGAGGCACACCTCTACTGCGCACCATAACACTGAACGCGAGGGCAATAAGACCCTGCTTCACCACCCTGAGACGTCCAGCAGGCGAAATCTCATGCCATAAGCCGACCTCGAATGTCTTGTTCCAGTTCTGGTATGACTGGGCCTGTCGATTAAATAACAAATCCATTGCCTTCATTGCCGGCAGAGGACATGGATCCCTCATCCCTTCGCACGTCAACTTCTGTGAAAACTCGCTCGGCTTGAAGGCGCCATCCTTCCACTGCTGCAACACCATTATATCAATTGCCATGGGAATTAAATGTAATCCTATCACCGCTGTCTTGAGACGCAAACCCATCCTGTCAACCATATTCTATGCGTTGTGACAGATGCCTGCATTAAAGGCTCGTATTATCACCCGCATCCGGGACACACATCCTTTATATTAATTGTATTATCAATATTATTTTTATATGTCACTTATCAACCCTATATCTAGTTACATCGATAAGTTTTATTTCATGTTCCACAATTTTAATTAAATGGATGGTAGATATTTAACTTGGAATATGTTCGAATAGTCATCGTAATATTCACAAATCAAGGGTTAAGATTTATTTCCAAGTAAGTTACCTCTTTTAATTAATTTGTCTCAAATTAATTAATTAAAGGATATAATATCAACAAATGTCATATTGGGCACATGGTAATGTTGAGCCATGGTATTGTAACAAAATTTATTTACAAGTTAATAATTTACATAGTAAATTGGAGGTGAATATCCATGGTTAAAAATATTGTTACATGTTTTTTAAAATGTATATATATGTTTAAGTCACATTTTTTTTTAATAATTAATAATAATAATTCAAATAAACTTATAATTTATTTAACTTTTATGTTTTTTTTTTAATCAAGGCAATGTACAATGTATAATAGGGTAAGCGTTTCAATGCTTATCATGGATTGATGACTATTTGTAATTATCAACCATTTAATTTATATGGCTATGCTAACGTTGACCATAAATAAAACATTTTAATGTCCATAATGAATAATTCTGTTGATATGCATGTCTATTTTGGAATAGGGCTTCCAAAATTTTAATTTATTTATCAATATTTATTAGGTGGATCATAGGGATTTAACTGCATAGTATTCTAGAATATTTGTAGTGGTATACACATATCAAAAGCTGAAATTTATTTTGGAAGTAGTTATGTCTTTTTTCCCCTTTCAATTAAATTCATTAATTAAAAAAATGTCATATGAACAAGTGTCATATGAAATGAGTTATGGTTTTTGGGTATGTGCTATGATACTGTAACAAACCCTATTTATAGAGTAAGAATCTCCTTGATAAAATGAATTGAATCTTCATAGTTAAGAATCTTGTTACATGTTTTTTAAAAATGTATATATGTTTAACTTATATATTAATTATTGTTACCATTAAGTGGATGGGTGGATGGTCGTGTAAATGAAGTATCAATGAGTGGAAGTTTGGTGTTCAAATCCCCCTTATTCACCTGGAGCTTTTGAAATGGGGGGGCCTAGTATTTTTACTTTACATTGCGAGAGAAATTTGTAGTTTATTTAAATTTTATCATGGAGTTGATGAGAAGGAGATATATAATTTATTCAATTTTTATTATGGAGTTGACATATATTTCTCGTCCTATTGATAAGTGTTTTATTGATAAATGTTAGTTCCTCGTTTATGGTGGTGTAGAAGGTCAACGCTCCCCATGTGTTTCGTGGCATGTTCTTAAATCTAGCGATGTGTCTATTTACTAACACCTGCGGGTTTTGGTGTAATGGTAATTGTGTCTCCAACAAGTGGTATTAGAGCCAGAGGTCTCGAGTTCGAAACACATTGGGCTCGGGTTTGGGGGGGGGGGGAGATTGTTGGTTCCCTGTTAATGGCGGTGTAGAAGGTCAACGCTCCATGTGTGTTTTGTGGCATGTGCTTAAATCTAGCGATGTGTCTGTTTACTAACACCTGCGGGTTTTGGTGTAACGACAATCGTGTCTCCAACAATAAATAAAATATTAAATATTTTAATATGAATGGTAAATAAAACATTTCTATATTTATGTTTGCTAAGTTATGTGAGTCTTGAGATGACTGCATGCTTAACTTTTGGCTTGAGAAACCGCGACCTAGGGGCATCTAAACTATCGAAATCACCCACAGAATGCACCTGGCTTGGGCCACACCAACCCTTAACATGAATGGATTTTTTCCCACGAACTTTAACACCACAGGGTTCCTTAACAAAACTCCTTGTTACCGTCTATGCTACACATGACAAGCTAAATAAAATATTCCAGTATTAGAGCGAGAGAAAAAAATCCTTATATTATTAATAATTGCTTTCCAATTCAAGGTATACGGAAGATAATGTTGACATGTAATATTCAATTTTTTTGATAAAAATATACTAATAGGATTATTATTAAAATTCTTTTATTATTAATAAATTGCTTTCCAATTCAAGGTATAAGGAAGATAATGTTGATGTGTAATATTCAAATTTTTTATAAAAATATACTAATAGGATTATTATTATTATTATTATTTTTTTTTTGCATAATGTGAGTTATAAAAAATAAAATATTTCAATGTCATCCATATATATTATATAAAAACAAATAAAAATACTAGTTTTCTAGTTAAAACATTTTATTATTGTGTTGCTCAAGATGAAGGAGATGTGTAATTTCTTCCATGTTTAGCATAAAATCTGGATATGGTGTGCTTGTACATATAACAAGCATAGATCCATATTAATCCCAAATCTATTAAGTAACAACAATGATCAAATCTCGTGATATGCAAACTTTGCACCTTAAAGATTTGATTTCTCTAAACACTTGATACAACTAAATACATTAACATATATATATATATACACACACTTTTTAAATAAAAGTGGTTTGCAACAATTCAAAACATTTGAGGCCTCACCCCTACTCGATTTATTGGCACTCAAATAAAAAAACATGGGTAATAGCGAGATAAAATAAGAAGACTGGAGATCAATAGCCCAAAGTGACTAGAATTGTCCAAAAAGTAGAATATGTTTCAAAATCATAGTTAACCTGCCATATTACCTGGATCCATGTTTTCAGGTTCACCACCTCTAGGGCATCAAAATGCTTCATGCACGTGTGAGTCCATGTTAGCCAGTTTACCTTTGAAGCCATCCATTCACTCCTAAAATCACTTTTGGCCTTTGCAATGGAGATTTGTCGGTCCAAGATATGCCATTGATTTTGTTGTATATCCTACAAAAAACTAATAACCTCATTATGGTCATGCTGTCCGTCTCTAGCCAATTTCTCCATCGCCATTGTCACTACTCGAATTTGGGCCTCCAAGGAGTCAAAGGGTGGTGGCAGGTCCACTCGATCTAGGAAGGCCTCTTGTGGCTACACCACTCCTTCATCCTCATCAAGCTAAGCCACCGAGTGGGCAACACCTTGACCTTGATCGCCCACCCCCCTTTAAGGCCTCCTTCTTTGACAGAGAATTGTCGAATCACAAGGAACTTTCCTGGCCCCCACTTCAATTTCCCATCCCCTACCCCATTGGCTTCACAGGTCAACCCTTCCGAACTGGCTATAGAAAAAGCCTCACTTCCCACCATAAGCTTACACTACATACTCCATAAACTTTCCATCGACCCAACCACCACTGCTCTCTGCTAGAAAATCACTATAGAGTTCTCTTTTTAGACGAGCTATGCCACTCCCATTCACTGTCAGCAAACTACCCCTATGACAAGCGCCCTGGCTAGTATGAGTTAGCCACCGTGCTTGCCAACCCCCTCCATGGGTCTATTAATTTTGCTCACAAACTTCTGTAAGGCAATGATGCAGTCCCCACGCCACTAAAACCCTCATACCTCTCGAAGATGACACAAGACCCTCCCATAAATATAAAAAGTGGTAGGAAGAAAGTCATCGCGGCTGTGAACTATACTGATAAACCCCTTCGTCCACCTCCCAACTTTCTTGAAACCCCCATCAAGACCGAGACAACTGCGACTTGAAAACAAGAAAAACAATGAGAAGGTATGTCATACTCCCCCTTGACGCAAGCCGAAAGATGACCCGAAGACTCCAACCACCTTCCCTCTAGCCTTCGCGATAATTGCTTCACTCACCAGTGATCGATGCAAAATAAGATCCCAGGTTGCATTCTGCACCGCCTTAGGGGATTGTACAACTCCATCTTTCTTCCCAGTGGGGTTCTTTTTATGCACCTACCAACTAGAGAATGGGAAAAGCTTAACAACATAGCCTCCTCACTCCTCTATAACAACGGTTGCCCTAGCTCTCCACTCCTTCATCTCTCGCCCGAAACAAATTGGCGTAATTAGCCAGACCAATTCTATTATAATCAAGAAAATCTCCAAAACATTCGCTTACCGGACGCACCACTAGGCTTGCTCAACGCGCCTCTCGCTCAGTAATGACGCGTGTGTTGGTCATTTATGCCCTGAATTCGGGCCTCCACTTGGCCATTTACCACCCCCATCCATGAGTTGATTATATATTTTAATTTTAGTAATTAGTTTGATTTGTTGGGATTGATTATATATTATTTTAAATTCATATTATGAAATTTATTTTGTTATAGATAAATATTAAATATTATTATTATTTTTTTAAATTTTAAATTAAATTTATTTATTTTTAATATAAAATTTTTAAATAGTGTTAATTGGGGTTATTTTGGGTAATTGGGAGAAGGGAATGAAATCCTCCCCAATCAAAATATACAACATTGTACCTATGATTTTTTATTTTATTTATTTATTTATTTTTATCTGTAGAAAAATCGTAACTTTCTATTAATTATAAAAAGTTACATAAGTAGATGCACATAGTGCATTCCCAAGTTGCACCACTCGAAAAGTTGGTGCCCATCAAACAAAGCCAAAAAAACTAAAAAACTAAAATATTAAAAAATAAAATTGGGGCTAAGCAGAAAATCTTAGTCACCCTTTTCTCCATTTCTTCTTTTCTACTTTTTGTCATCCTCATTAATCAAGAGTGGTTGTTACAATAATCAGTTGGTTCTCTTATGTCTGCCTTAGATGTTCCTTATTGAGTTTGAACTCCCAGATGTATAAGGACGTTTGAATCCTGCTATCTCCTTCTCCTTCGACATTTCTTGGTCTAAGTGATCTTCTACTCTTGTATTTTGCCAAGTTGAACCCCTTGTTCCGCGCTGAATCAATTCTTCGTTCGCTGAAGATGTTTATGGATTTGGGATTTCCTCAGTGATGGGGGTCCCAAGTCATCCTCTTCCTCTTCTTCGTCTGGTTGTGGTGTTGGGAAGTGCCATCCCTTTGGATTTTTGACAGGTTTATTTTCCTTCAGGGATCTTTCTTTTCCAAAGGACATGTGGTAGATGTTCCGTTTGAATACATAAATGACATCTGAATGCAGTGTTCTCATAATCTAAGAACTGGGTCCAACACTGGTTGTTGTGTGTCAAAAGGATATGATCAGGTAATCCTTTACTGAGATCTACCTCAACACATATCTTGGCAAAAGTAAAAATTGCTTCTTTAGGTTTTTGTGTATCCATCTTGATGTATCTCCCCAACCTGTTGTCGATCCTTCCAGTATTTTTGGATGCTAGAAGTGGAAGGGTAAGTATTGAAATATTACCCCGACTGGTATTTTGGAAACCGTCATTGTTTTAACATCAAAATCTGGGAACCATGGGGTGATAAATAATCTCGCGTTTCCCCAGAACTAAGGACCATCATGTAAAACCTGATCTCTGATCTTTGATGATTCAAATTTTACTATGAAGAAACCCTTTGAGCATAAGTGAATCTCACAATTTATCATCCAGTTTGTAAAGATCCACTGAAAATGATCCACAAGTTTTGGGCACAAACCATTGGACCTACAAATGATTGCCTGGGATTGATATGTTGTACATATATTATTGATCTCTGCTAGATCTACTATTATTTCTGGAATATCATTCATCTGCTCTACAATATAGGGCCCAGGAATATTGAGGGTTTGTTCAAGTTTACCTGATGTTGCAACCTTTCCTTTCAGGGGCGTCTTTGAATGCCGTAGATCCATTGGTTTTTCCTTTGGCTAAACCCGGCCCCTTAGGGATATTAGATCCTGCTGAGGCCTCCCGAAACCTCTGATTAATGATGGTCGAGGAATTTTGTTCTATGCCATAGTATTGTGGGCGCCTTTGGTCCTGCATGGATTTGCCTGCATAAATCAGGTTTTGCAGTTCCATTGGGATGCCAATTTTTTTATAAATCAGCAATTTCAGATCTCTCACCAGTGAATCCATTTGAGTCCATAGGATGATCGATCTTTCTATTGGGGTTTGTGCAAAAATTTGGAAATCTGCGTCCTTACTAGAAACATCAGTTTTTTCATAGCTTACTGATGGATCTAATAGGATCCATCATTATGTTGAGAAATATTGGGCATCAATAGATAGGTGATTTCTCTATTATGATAACTGCTTGTGAGTGTATTTTTAATTCTTGATTATGATCTTCTCTTCTTGTGTTATTATTGTGTTCTTTTCGTCAGGACAATTACCAACTCATGAACAATAAACGGATAAGAGCACAGTGTATAGGCTATTAGCTAGGGCCAAAATATCTCTCCCTTGGAGAGGAAAACCCAAACAAATTATTCTTATAGAACCTTCAATTGATGAATACCAAGACCATGACAGAGACCTTTGACACTAGAGCCCTTCCAAGACCAAGTCACAAGCCTCCTTTTATCCCTTAGATCAATGTTGTTCTTCTTCTTCCTCTTCTCAGCTTCCTTCAGAATTTCGGCCTCTCCTTCTAGGTCTGTAACTATTTTCTTCACAACAGAAGCCTTATATCAGTTTTGATTCTTGAATAGTCTCCTCAAGAGGAAGACTCTTTTCTCTCTCTTACTCAGCTTCCTTTTGTGAAGTTTTTACCCAAACTCGATCACCCTTGAATGACTACAACCTTCGACCTCCTTCATATTTGTAGTCTCCACACCTGTGAGGGTAGAATAGCCCAAAATAGTCCCACAACGATGTCACTTCCTTCACTCTCTTTTCTTCTTCCTTCGATGACCTTGAGGCTCCTTTTAGTATGATTTTCGCACTTGTTATTAGAGACTTGCTTCATTGAATTGTTTTTCCTCCAAATGAGGTCAAGCACTGCTATACATAGTGGTTGGTTCATGAAAGTTAGGCCGACGTCATCACAAGAGTAGGTCGAATTCATCTTTCTCGAATCATCCTTTCATTGTAGGTCGACTTGAGTGAGGACTAGTGACAAGGTCTTGGAGGGTGACTTACAAAACAAAATTTCCCTTGTACAATGTGTAACATGCCTTCAATACATGACGATGACTATTTAGACGTTTATGACTAGATGAAAAAATCCCTAAGATCTCACAATGGGAGCCTTAACTAAAATCTCTTGCTCATGAAACCCATGATGCAAGCATTACAATAATTTTATTTTTCTTCTTTACATCTTTTAGATAAAATCATAATTACATGTCACTATGAAGACCGAACCTAGTTACACTTTTCAACATTCCCTCTTAACTAGGGAGGTATTCATAATGGTACTTGGTAATTCTCAATCTAAACAAATTTTCATAAGAAGAATCAGATTGGTAACTCATATGTATAGCATCATATAAACCAACATTGTCATATAGCAAGGCCTTGACTAACAACTCTATCTCTCCACAAGATATGAGCTCAATGCTGGCGAGACCAATGATTTATAGACACCCTTATCATTGTCTCTCCTGGAACATACCCCACCTGGGTTCTCAGGGTGTGTTCCATCAGGACTATTCTTATCTTGGATTCCTAGTCCTCAAATAATATCGGTCCTCTACGACTACTCTTATCTTGGATGCCCTATCTCATCCTCAAAGAGCATCAGATGCCAAATGATTACCCAATCCTCCTTTCTATATTCCCAAGTGAAGACAAGAATGATGTGTCTATCTATCCCTCTTAATCAGAGAGGAAATATCTATTTCAATAAAAGAATGTGCTGATTCCTACGGAAGGAATGTACCTAAGGTCCCTCTTGGCTTAGGAATTTCCAAGTTTCTTCCAAGTAAGAAACTTGCTTCCAGGATCCCTCTTAATTAGGGATCTACAATAGCTCCTCAGGTGGAGATGATGAGAGAACCACTTGCTTGAAGAACTCCTCCTCGCGATGTCATGAACTTCTTTTTGTCAAACCATCCATCACATCATTTTGGGACTTCTTCGTAGCGCACAAACCATCCATCACTTTCATCCATGAGTCAATCATGTCATCATCAGAAAGTGATCCATAAGTCCATATCTAGCCTTCCTTCATGCCATGATTCCTTCTTCATGCCATAGTTCCTTAAGGATCTTTCATCCTACTTCATGTGCATCAGTTGTGGAAGATATCCATAGATCTTCCTTGACAACCCTGCATAAACCTGTCGAGATATTTGTTCAAAAATAAAGGAATGAAAATTAAAATCAACATTACCTTTGTGATGGTATTTTATCATGACATGTTTTAGTTTGCATCGACATCCTACATACATATCGACACATCTCCAAAATTTATATATTGTCAAGGGCATCTTTATTTTTCAGACTTCATCAGAGTCTTCATATCTCTCATGGAGATATCCTAGTCAAACCTTTTTGGTCTTTCAGATGTTGATTTCCTTTACCATAGTTGAATATTCCATTATCTCTTCCTTATTTCTTCGCACATTACATTCCCAAGAGCTTCCATTCATAGTTCCTCAATTGTAGTCAAGCACCTCATACTTCATATGAGGACATATTATGTTGATTTCATCTAGTGAATGTGTGACCCATGCATTCCTGCATTCCTTTGAGGGAGGGGATCCCTTTCTTTTGATTATGCTCTCATGATAGAGCATTGGTTCATGATATCTGCAACCATATGACATGACTTCCACAATATCAAACATAAGCATACATACCTCATTTTTCCTTTGGGTAATCCAGACTTCCTGTAGTAGTCTCTTTTGAATGAATGAGATTCAATCCCTTGATCTGCTTCACTATTATGTCATCATACCATCATCCCATGAATTTCACAAGTTTGAAATTATTGATGAAACACTTTCTTCCCTTCATGATTGGTGAACCTTACAATGAAGATTCCATCAGAGAATCTTGAGGATCTTTCATATCCTATCCTGTAGATGTTACCTTTTGACTGATGTATGATGAGCCTTATCCTAGATGACTTCTTCCTTTTTCCATAAGTATCACTTGAGCTTTCAATGAGGTTTCCAAGAGCTATATCCTACATAGTTGATTGCCATAGATTTTATTCCAGACATCCTTCATGTTACTTATGTCACAAGCTCTTACTTCTAATGCTTCTACCATGATGTCAATTTTTAATATGATTCATCTTATCTTCTTTACAATGCTTCCTATCTAGATAGCTATAAATTACACAACTGAAGAGTAATTTTAGTGAAGGAGATTATCTCAGTCATAGTACAGATCTCTCACTTCCTCCTTCTTAGGCTTCTTCATCTCAGCTTCTTCCACTTCTTTGGTAATATGGGGTTATTCCTTATTTCTCTTGTTATTGTCCTTCTTAAGTTTAGGATAATCCCTTCTACAGTGCCCATATTCTTGACACCCATAGCACTGAACCTTTGCCATGTTCTTCTTTTTCTTCTGAGGACCAAATTTACCAAACTTTCCTTTTCTTTTTTCATAGCAGCATATGCTTGATTTTTCTCATTTCATCCTACATCAGTTTTTGCCTTCGGCCTAGTTTCTTCAATCTTGCACAATGACCATAGATCCTAGAAAGGGGTGGATTCTTTCTTCCCATAAATACTTGAAGTGAAGTTTACCCATTCCTATGGTAGTGCATTTAATACTACAATGGTCATTTCTCTGTCAGACATTATTTCACCCAGATCTTGAAGTTGATCTCTTATTTATGAAATCCTCATGAAATATGAGGTTATTCCTTCTTCCTTTCAAATATTCAATTGCAGAGCTCTTGCCTTAGAAAGATAACTTCTCATGCAATACTTACATAAAACAACTCTACCAATTTGTCATATATATATTTTTGAGTGTCTAATTTTGATACATATGGGATGAGGGAGTCTTTGATGGACTCTACGAGAATGTAGGTTTTAACCCCGTACAGAAATTACCTGCATACGAATTCTAAAACACAAAAAAATAAACAATGTGAGAGCATAACACATAAAACACATATACACAAAGATTTTCCCACTGGATCCCAAAACCGAGACCAGCTTGATTTTTCATTATGTTCCTTTCAATGTTACAATACATATTTATACATGCCGAAGCATCCAATACCATGGACCGAAAATCATC
>APFE030129876.1:135112-151220 GCA_000404065.3 Pinus taeda
ACATAAAACACATATACACAGAGATTTTCCCACTGGATCCCAAAATCGGGACTACCAGCTTGATTTTTCATTATTTTCCTTTCAATGTTACAATACATATATATACATGCCGAAGCATCCAATACCATGGACCAAAAAACCATGGCGTCCAATACAATGGACCGAAAACCATCGTGTCCAAAAAACATGTGCGAAAATCATGCACAAAACCATAGGTGGGTCCGCCCAAACTAACATAGGGTCCAAAACCAAATTTTTTTGGGGCGCTGCCCCGGACCCCATAAAGTGGGGTTACGAGTGCCCTTCAAACCCCCTGTTAACTATGTGGAAAGAATATAACACAACCCAACAAAGAATCCTCTGGGCCCTCACTTCCCCTTTCATGTATTTAGTAAGTGCTTGAGTATCTTCTTTGGGAGGTTGGGTTATTGACCCCTTGATGTGATCTATGACTTCATTCTCAATAAGGTTTAGATCTGTTCTTTTCTTCCATGCAAGAAAATTTGAAGCCCCACCTAATTTGGGGCTCTCCTTGCAAAAAAGACATTTTGATAAATTCAGATGAAGCCATATACTTACTTGAGTAGATGTTGCTTTCTCTACTTGCTTCCTCCTTTAACTTGTTAGTGATATAGATAGTAGAAGACTACTTCTTGATAGATTCTTTCTACAAGAGTAATCCTTGATCTATTTGAGAGAGAGATCACTTTTGTGGAGTTCTTCAAAGGTTAAATCTTTGCTTTAATGAGAGAGAGCTTGCTTCACAAACCGTTTTGAAGATGATGGCAATGTTCTTTGATCTAGCCTTCTTTAGTCTTCAAAAATCTTCTACTCCTTAGATGATGGTTGAATGATGATCTCGGAAATTCCCCTAGGGTTATTGATCTTTCTTTCTACTTCTTCCTTGATAATGATGATTTCAAGACTTTTGTTGAAGTATATTTCTTCAATCTAGGGTTTTGGTATGATGTAGATATTGAACTTTTTGCTTTGATCCCTTTCTTGAAACTTAATTCTTGTGTGTTTCTTTGATTAGATGCCCTTCCTTGACTTTGTCACCTTAGCTTTTATACCATGTTGAAAAATCTAGGGCATCAATGGATAGGTGATTTCTCTATTATGATAATTGCTTGTGAGTGTCTTTTTACTTCTTGATTATGATCTTCTCTTCTTGTGTTCTTTTCATGAAGACAATTACCAACTCATAAAAAATAAAGAGACAAGAGACACTAGAGCCCTTCCAAGACCAAGTCACAAGCCTCCTTTTATCCCTTAGATCAACTCTTCTCTTCTTCTTCCTGTTCTTGACTTCCTTCAGAATTTCAGCCTCTCCTTGTAGGTTTGGAACTCTTTTCTTCACAACAGAAACCCTAGATCAATTTTTGCTTCTTGAATAGTCTCCTCAAGGGAAGACTCTTTTCTCTCTTTTACTCGGCTTCCTTCAACGAATTTTTTACCCATACTCGATCCCCCTTGAATGACTACAACCTTCGGCCTCCTTCAAATCTGTAATATTTGCACGTGTGAGGATAGAATAGCCCAAAATAGTCCACAATGATGTCACTTCCGACGTTGATCTTGAGGCTCCTTTTAGTATGATTTTTACCCTTGTTATTAGAGACTTGCTTCACTGAATTGTTTTTCCTCTAAATGAGGCCGAGCACTGCTATATATAGTGGTTGGTTCAAGACAGTTAGGCAAACATCATCAAAAGGGTAGGCCAACTTCATCTTTCTCGAATCATCCTTTCATTTCATGCCAACTTGAGTGAGGACTAGTGACAAGGTCTTGGAAGGTGACTTACAAAACAAATTTTACCTTTTATAATTTGTAACATGCCTTCAATACATGACAATGTCTCTTTAGACGTTTATGACTAGATGACAAAATCCCTAAGAGCTCACAATGGGGGCCTTATCTAAAAAGAAAACCTCTTGCTCATGGAACCCATGATGCAAGCATTAAAATAATTTTATTTTTCTTCTTTACATCTTTTACATAAAATCATAATTATATGTAATTATGAAGATTGAACCTAGTTACGCTTTTCAACACATTATTGCTCATTTCTTCATAAAAAACAATAGATCTATGGTTACCCCTTCTCCCAATGTATAGATCTGCCAGATCTAGACCTCCAAAGTAGCAGATAGTCGAAAAACCCTTCCATTTGTTGCAAAACATTTCTGCATGGGGGATCAGCTTCCCCCACCCTATCATGTCCTTGATCGTCTCTGCATGTTTTATTCCTTGTGAGTAATCGATACCACAACTGCCATGGGGCTCAAAAAACCCAAAAAATCTTAGATCATTGCGAGAAAAAAGATATCATGATCCATCGTCTTGGAGTTCCAAATCATCAAAGGCGTAGGACAACTCAGAGGAGGATTGAGGAAGAGAAAAGCGAGTAACCATATGATTGGAAAGGCCATTGAGGGTGCTACAAAGGTCACAGAGCCATGCCCATTGATCCATCTCACAAAGGGCGTTGAAGTAGGCCTAATATATCTCACGGCAAGGGAGGAGGTCTCCGTTGGTGCCATAGACGGGATGGGAGCCCATTTCATCCGTGGCAGTGAAAGGAGTGACTGAGATCCCCCATGACAGACACCCCTTCTCCTGTAATGCTGCCTTGCTTGGGAACCTCGGCACGCTCGTCCTCACAACCATTTTTTCCTCTCGTTTTTTCAAATATCTGCGAAATAATAACTATTAATTATAATTTAAATTTGATTTATTATTATTATTATTATTTGTAAGTTTTGCGTTGGTGATGGTACATCATGGTCACAACTCATGTCCGAGTATAATACCTGAATAAAGTAGGGAATTGAATCCATGACTTAACATTTAAAAATGTCTTAACAAAGTACCCGATACAATCTATCCAAAATTTAGTGAAAAAATTTAAATTTGATTTATTGTATTATTAAAAAAATTAACCATTATTATATAATATATAAATCTTGTTGTAATTAATAAAACAAAATTTTGATTAAAAAACTAAAAACATAAAGCATGAGACTCCCCTAAGAGAAATGTGACCTTGGCCCAATTTAAATTTCAATAATAAGGAAGTTGTTTCGTGTTTGAACGTTTTACATTTTAGAGATTTTTTGGTTATATTTTATTGTTAAATTTGACTTAAAAATTGTTGAAATTACACTTTGATTAATGGTTGAAATTACACTTTGATTGGTATATATTAGAGATTTTCTGGTTATATTTTATTGTTAAATTTGATTAAAAAATGGTTGAAATTACAATTTGATTTGTATATTAGGATTAGGATTATTATTATTATTATTATTTTTTAAAGATAGTAAAATTTTGAATTAAGGTTTTTGTGATTATTATTAAGTTTTTGAGACATGTTTTTTGGGATAGTCACATTGAAATTTATTTGTCGATCAGTTTTGAACCAGAAGCATAATTCCAAAAGCGTGCGTAGTTCATGACGATGAACTACACTTGCTGGTTCTAAATGCGTTGACAAGTAAATTTGGATGTAATATCAAAATTATTTATAATTAGTCTAGATACATCTTAATTTTAAATTTACAAAGATTTGAGAGAGATTAAATCTCTTAAGATAAAAACCTTTTTTAGAATGAAAAAGATTTAGTATCTCTCTAGAAACTTAGTAACTTGAAAGTTAAAATAGATCTAGACTAATTTAATTCTCCTTAAATAAATTATATTATACATGAATCCCATAGAACACAGTCATTTTAATTTTATAAAATTAATTTTATTATTTTATTTTATATTAATCAAAATCTTAGGCATTACATTACATGAGGACATCATTACCGTGCTAGGCTGGCCGAAAGAAAACTCCAAAATAGTTTAAGCGCTGATATCGTAACTTCCATAAAAATCTACTCATATCCTTTTCTACCTTGATTGACACACAAGGTGTATCTGTCGCTATCTTTCTCAGCTTTAGCCATCCTGTGTCTATTCTTCTACCTTCATTGTTACGCAACATTGATGGACCTTTCTGGCCTTTGGCCATGGCGATTCTTGTGCTAAATTCATGGATAAAGTTTACAGGAGTTCCTCTGTCAATGCCACATAAACAGAATCACGGGTCAACTGCTCTTTGTGCGCTGATATTCAAGGTACATTGTCAAACTCGTGGGTTCTTAAGTCAATAGGAATGAACGCTTTTCCACTCTGTTTTCGTCTCGCTTATATTCTAAGGGAAACTTCCGCATTTTATGACCATTACCACTAATTCTGCAGCTGGATTCCTTGCAATTATTCCAAGGAAGAAAGCTCAATTCAAATTTCTCAAAACGAAAGAAAAATTTGCTGATTCCCCTTATAGTTCTGTAATGGCAATCAAGGAATGAGTCTGTTGGGTATAAAGTTAGCAGGAAAGCCCAAATGGTTTCAACTTCTCCTCTGCGCTGGAAGATTATTTTTGGGTATCTGGTTAATAGAGTCTGTGAGGTACATTTTATACTCATTGTAACTGCCATATGAGTTCTTGGATGGAGAAAACCCATCGAACTTCTGCCATTGCTTTGATTTTATTAGTTATCCAGTAAAACTAAACACTCGTTGGTAACAAATAAAGTCATAACATTTGTCAATTCGTTGGTAACAAATAAAGTCATAACATTCGTCAATGATGTATAGCCCCGGTGGGGTGAGGGTTTAATGATAATTTCTCCACCCACGTTCCAGGCCCATGACATGACTATGTTGTAATATCTTGAAAAAAGTATTTTGTTTAGGGGTCCGTTGAGTCTTCATCTTCAAAACACTTTTGATTATATAATTTAATTTATTGAGATAGATTATATATTATTGGGCGTCTTAAATTTGCTAAGCAGACATATCCGGGATCATGGAGAAGCCAGGGAGAGGGTGGAATGCCGAATTACACAAATCAATTCTTATCTAGTTCATATGCGCATGGCTTTATAGAATCTGTCTACAGCATTGGGAATTCCTTTCCCCCCTTCTCCGACTTCCTCAAATTTGCATGACGTGAAAGAAGCCACTGATTCTACTCATCAGGGACATAAACCCTCCAACCCTTCTCACCCAAAGTCTCAAAAAAAGAAACAAAAGCTCACTAGCAGCCATAACTCCCCAAAATAAGCAGAGCAAGTGCATAACTTGGCTAACCAAATTGATGTTGAGTGCCAAACCAAGGGAGAAACCTCAGGGAAGGAGGCAAACACCTACACCGGGATTCTGTTGGTTGAGTGGGAGTGTCCTTCATGGCTTCCCAAAGGATTTGATGACCCCTTCGTCTACTTTGACCAATAGGACTAGGCTCAACATGACAAGGCTCAAAGGGATCAAGCTCAACACCACTAGATCAAGCACAACCACGGAATGGTCCAGTTTAACTAGACTTGCTAAATTCCTAGGAAAGGCTCACTCAGTCTTTGTTGCTTCTTAGTTTTCCATGTTGCATTGTTGTGTTTGTCTTCTTAGTGTTAGTAATTTATACTTTGCTATAGACCAATACTGTTTTAATTTGGGTTCACAGCTCTCTAAGAGACCACCTAGTTTCCCTCTCATGGGCAGATGGTCTCTCTTATGCTCTTCTTAGGACATAAATGTTTTTTTTGCAAACAACACAATATCCTGGTCTACTCTGGCTTTTCCAAAATAAAATTGAAAACAAAATCATAATTTATTTTGGAAAGCAAAGTCATAAACATTATATATTTTTAATTTTAATATATTGTTTAATTTATTGGATTGAAATATATATTATTTTAATTTAAATTATGAAGTTTACTTTGTGATATATAATATATTAGAATAATTTTTATTTTATTTTTCTAAATTATTTAATTTATTTTCATAGGACAAATTTTAAATAGTATTAATTACATTATCTTGGTAGTTGGGAGAAAAAATGAATCCTCCCCACCAAGGTAATACACCATTTCATTATATATAATATAATTCAATGATTAATTTATTTAAAATAATAATAATTATTATAATTAAAAAATATATTTAATAAATTGTTCATATTTTATGAAAACCAATTTTATTTTTTTTTTATAAAAAAATATTTTGATTAATAAAACAAATTTTGATTATTTTTTCAGTAGATTGAAGTCTCCAATCTTAAAGGTTGAGTAATATAACAAAAAACTCAAAACATAAACAATGAGACTCCCTCTTTCTTCATTCTTTTTTTTTTTTTTTTTTTTTTTTTTTTTTTTTTTTTTTTTTTTTTTTTTTTTTTTTTTTTTTTTTTTTTTTTTTTTTTTTTTTTTCAGAAGGAAAAAAAGCTATTTTTATTATATAAAGCCAGTAGATCAAGTCTCCATATCTCTAGATACATTGTGCTTATATAGCAGGCAATAATGTGCCAGCTTTTTTTCCAAGGAGAAAGGCGCAATTTTCATTAATATATTAAGAAAATTACATGTTATATCATTCAACATGTATGAGATGCGTTCACAGTAGGGTCCATTCATCAGAGTTTGAAACCATATATATAGATTACAACTAATTTGTAGAGAAAAAATATAACCGTCGAGAAAAACTAAATACGAAGCAATGTCCAAAAAGCTGATAAAGACATAATAAAAAAACATAGAATGATCAGAGTGATCATTTTGAGTGGTTCCCATTCATCTCTATGAATGACGTGGAAGAACTGATAGAAATCACCATATCTGAACTCCGAAATAATCCATTGACCCATGTTCAATTGCGCAACCTCTTTGGATAAACGATCAATGATCTCATTCCTTTCCCTATAAATATGAGTGCATACAATAAAATCAAATTGTGATTTTAGTGTAAAGACATCATCTAGAGTGTCCCTGAGTGTGTGCAAGTGACAATGATATACATCATTTATCCAATTTATTACAAGTTGTGAATCCCCAAAGATCTGAATCTTTTGACAATTTTGTTCCCACGCAAATAAGAGAAAGTGTTTTAGACTGTGAAGCTCAACAAAATTATTAGTGCCCCTGCCAAGGCCAACTTGGATTCTGAAAGGCAAATGTTTGTTGATGTGTAAAACAACTCCCCCCCCAAGCCCTCGGCTTGGGCCGAAACATCAAAATAATCCCACAGAAGATTAGTATCAATGATTTCTGGAGTAATGACCCGTGATGAGTTGCTATTCAGGGAATCTGGAATCAGATTAAAAATGGCAATAGAGTTGGTACTAGTGGTTAGCCAGTTGATATGCGCATCTTGGAAGATTGTACAGTTTTTGTTGATCCAAATTCCCTAACAAACAATCAGGGACAAATTTCTGTCTTTTTGAGAGTGAGCCTCAGACCACCAACCTTACCATGCTTCCTTGAAATTTTGGCCAGACCAGTTTGTATTTAAATCAAGGAGTGAGATTATATGGGACCAAAACTGTGTCGTAACCAAGCATAATAGGAAGAGATGATTCGTATCCTCGACATTGGATTTGCAGAAACAACATCTTGAGGGACCGTGAAAAGCCCGCTTCATGAGGTTTGACTCAGTTGGGGCTTTGTTTGTAAGAATATACCACATGAACAACTTGGTTTTTTGGGGGGCTTTTAATTTCCAAAGGTGGCGCCACCACCAGTTGATTATACCATTTTCCCCTGCTCTCATAAGAGCAACATAGCCATATTTTGGAGAGTATCATCCATGAGGGGCGGTGGCCTAGATGAGCTTGTCATCTTTTTTAGCGAGCCTGATTTTTGCTTCCTCTAAAGCCCCAACGAAACAATTCTAGACCCTGGACCATCTGTTTGGAATGTTCAATTCTCTGTGATCCAGCCATCACTGAGGTAACCAGGGGTCAAAACCGGCAACAACAATATGAGCGATCTTTGTGATTCCTATCCTAGAGAGGAAATGTCAAAGGGCCCTAGGAAGGATATGGGCATTCCCACACCCGGTCCAGGCATCTATGCCTAAATGCACCTGCACTCTGTTTCCAATTTGCCATGCTATCCCTTGCTTGATGATGTTGAAAGATTGGGAGATTGCCTTCCAGATGATGGACGCACTAGCAAAGGATATACTGGGACTGTGGATCCATTCCATAATTGAGAGGGGGTGGATGTATTTGAAATATATTACCTCTTTCCATAGACTTTCTGACTTGATTATTTTCCAACCCATTTTTGCCACAAGGGCCATAGCAAAAGACCGAATGTTTTTTATGCCCTAACCACCCAATTTTTTAGGCTTCCCAATCCTATCCCAGCGGACCCAGGCAAATGTCCTCCCTGTGTGTTGTCCCCTCTAGAGGAAGCAACAATAGATTTGTTGTATTCTGTTTAGAATATATTTTGGGATCCAAGCCAGAGTCATCCAGTAAATTGGGATGGCCTCGAGCATTGATTTTATCAGAGTGAGCTGGCCTGCCCTGGAGAGCCAACGTTTCTGCCAGATGTTTATTCTGCTTTCAATATTTTTTATGAGCCAGGTCTAGTCGGCAATGCGATAGCCATTTGGTTTCAGTTTGAACCCCATATATTTTAGACCCGCATCCAGTTCCTGTCTGACAAAGACAAATTGTTGGGACGCATATCTTTCCTCATTTTGGAGATAGGTCACAAATATGATAGTGGATTTGCCATAATTTGGTTCCATACACGTGGCTTTCCAAAATAGAGATAATATGTTTTTGAAAACATATGAATCATGAAAAGAACCATTTAGAAAAATAAGTACATCATCAACAAACAAGAGATGTGAGAGGGTAGACATATCTGAAATTCAGACACCCCCCAGGTCACCTGCCTCACGAGCATTTTTTATCAGTGTGCTTAGACCTTCCATGATTAGAAGAAAGAGAAGGGGGGAGAGTGGGCACCCCTATTTAAGACCACGCTCAGCATGAAAAAAACTGGAAGTTTCCCCATTGATAAGGATACTAAAAGAGGTAGAAGAGATACAACACATAATCCAAGAGATAAAGGAATGGGGGAAGGCGATATGAGTGAGTATGAGCTAAAGGTAGGACCAAATAGCCCGATCAAAACCTTTGGAGAGGTTAGTATTTAGAATGATGGACTTTTTGTTCTACTTTTTGATCGAATGGAGGGCTTCCTGGGCAATCCCTATGGCTTCGTTAATCTGACGATGACTGGGGGAAGAGAATTGTTCCTTGGAGATCATCCTGGAGAGGATAGGTTTAACACAAAGGGTGATGGTTTTGGATATGATTTTATAGATGTTGTTGTAGAGGGAGATTGGATGATAATCATCAAAGGTAAGGGGTTTGTCAATTTTGGTATGAGGGCCAAGAAAGTCGCATTAAATCCTTCATACATTCTGCCAAAGATTCTGCATTCCTCTATAGCCATGAGGAGATCTGGACCTATAAGCTCAATGAAAGTGCTATAGAATTCCACCGACCACCCATCCGGCCCTGAAATTTTGTATTTTTTAAAACATTTCATCACAGCTTCAAGTTCCCCTTGCGAGACCGGTGCTAATAAGGCCTCCATCTTATCAGGCTCAACAAAACTGGGTAGAGCCTCTGCAATACGAATGATGTCCAGGAGGGTTACACCCCTTGGGGCCTTGTAAATTTTAGAAAAATGATGAACACCCATATCAACCAACTGATTGAATGTATTTGCCTCCCTGCCTTCTGGATCATGCAGTTCCCAAATAATTTTGATAGACTTTCTCCCCCACGCGTATTGCTGAAAAAACTTTGAACTTTCATCCCCTGCTTTTAGCCATAGTGCTTTGCTTTTTAAACGCCAGGACTCCTCTTTCTGTCTCAATAGTATAATCTTTTCCGATTCTAGGTGGATTAAACGAGCTTTCAATTCCATTGATGCAAATCTATTAAGCCCATAGGCTTCCAATAAATTAAGGTATTTTCAATCCTTTGAAGTTCTTCCTCGTCCTTCCTCTGTTTTCCTTTTGCCCATTCAATTGTTTTTTATTTTAGACAAGCCATATTTTTTGTAATGACCTTAGCCGAGGATATATGATCGCCCGACCTACAATGAATCCAAGAGTCAATGACAAGTTTATGGAACTCGCCTTCAGATAGCCAAGACGAGCTGAATTTAAAAGGCGCATGGGGCTTGAAGTTTCCATCACTGACCTCCAAAAAAATTGGGGAGTGATCCATATCCCTTCCGTGCTCGCCCATTGGCAAAAATGATCCAGTTTGGTTAAAAGAGAGGCCTTTATAAAAAATCGGTCCAGCTTTCTGGCCAAAGCCTCCTTCCCTGTCCTTCTGTTTCTCCATGTCGGCATAATCTTGGCCGAAACAATATTTAGGAGTTCATGGGTGTCCAAAAGACTTTAAAAAAAAATCGAGAGGGGGTCACATTGGGCTCTGCTGCCCCAGGACTCCACCAGCCCTAATGAGAAGTTTAAATCGTCCCCAATGATCAAATTATCTGCTTGCATAAAATCAGTTTCCAAAAGTCTAACCCAGAACTGTTCCCTATTATGGCAGGGTCCATAAATGTTAACAAGTCTAAGAGGGAAGTTGTAGTCCTAGGAGGTAATGTCAGCACCTAGGAACCCCTCCCCCCCACAAACATTATGGACTTTTATTGTTCGTTTATTGAAACCCATGGCGCAGAAGACTCGGCAAGTGAACCCAAATCGGACCAACTCCCATGTTTTCTTTCTCAGGATCGAAAAGCAGAGTCCATCTCTTGAGCGGGACTGTAGTCATTTCAATATGCCAGTACCTCATCAAAACCCAATTCACCTGGTCCGACTGCGGGAAAATGAGAGTGAACCACCCTTTGGACAAAGTGATGACACCAGGTAGTTGCACCATTAGGTTCCCCCATACCTCTGTGGTCCATTTTCTTAGACAAGCCGGGGTATAATTTCTGCTGCTGATGCTTCCCACAAGAATAGTGCTCTTCGTTCGGGCTGCTTGTGCCATTGAGATGCCCGCCCCAAACACTAGTCGACGGTCATGCTCCCGCACTTTCAAATGTTTTTATTTTTTCTGATCCCCTAGTCTTTTTTGTTTATTCGCTGGAGCGCCTTTTGCTTGAGGGTTCTCGTCCGAATCCGAAGATCGGTTTTCTTCCAGACCTGTGTCTTGTCTGGAGATGCCGTCAAAATATCCAGAGGGGTGCGTAGTAGCAAAGAATTGGTGAGCGTAGACTGCCGGTGTTGTGCCAAGAAACCCCAAGTGTGGAGGAGAAGTGCCTTGCCCTCCAGGGACCGAACCACAAATACCAATCGCGGAGATGCCAACTCCCCCTTATGTGAAGGCAAAACTCGTTGGGGCTTGCGACCAGGCCTGAAAATCAGATGGAGATGGGATGGAGAGAAATGGTGAATCCAAGCCCTCACCCAGACAGAAAACACATTCTGAAATGACAGAAACCAGTTGCTTATTACCCAAATCCTGTAGCGTACCCTCCATCTCATGCATTAAGGAGGAGAGTTCCGTGACTGGAGTAGCGAGTGGACTGTTTGACGTCGGTTCCATCCCAGCAGTTGATGGGTGTTTTCTCTCAACCCAGATGTCTTCTGGGGTAAAAGAGTTAGAGGAATAATCTATGAGTTCCTCTTCCATAACAGTCTCCAAAGGCTGTTGTAAACCAAAGCGTCGTTCCGAAAAACCCGGGTGTAAACCTTCCTTACCACTAACCCTTGTTGCAAAAGTGCCTCATAACCCGATGACTAGCTGGTAATCCCCTTTTATCGCATCCTAAGCACCCATAACCGCCTGGTAAAAACCTATGACACCAAACTGTGCCTTCCAACCACTGAAAGTGCCCAAGTAACCCGGTGGAGGTAATAATGGCTATAACCACAAACAACCAAGTTTTGAACAAAAACCAATATAAAAAACTCCACTCCACGTGACCAAGGGAAAGTTAAAAACACGATGACATCGGGTGATGGGTCAAGTAACCCATAGTTGCATTATAATCCATTGAAAAAAACTGTGACTGTCAAAAACCCTTTATTGTGACTCAAATTCAACAGTAAAACTCCAAACCCTAGACCCACCTTCGAAATCGTCGGAGTCATGATAATGTGCCAGTTACCACAGCCCAAGTTGGAATTTGTCTCAAATACCCATTGTAAAAAAACATAGAAATACCTTCATATAAAAAAAACATATTCACTGAGCATATGTCATGTAGACATCAACAAAATAATATAGATGTCCAAAGTATCCAAAAACAAAAACAAGAATATGTGTTAGATTTCAATAATGTACGAGATAAACCAAGAGACCATCCAGATTAAGCCAAAATGAAAGTAGAAAAGACAATGACATGGATCAACATCCAGGGAGAATGATTTCATCCTCAGCAATGATATAGTTGTTGACCTGCAAAGTGAAATGTATCATACCCACCACAGAACTAATAACAATATTCGACATAGCATCTGCAATGGAGTTGTGTTCCCTGTGAATGTGCTGAAAGGTAATGTGATGGAATGATAACATAAGATATTCAATGTGGCGGATCCAACCCTGTAGATGTGGATGAGAGATAGTAGAATTACCCTTCATGTTGTGGATAAGAATCTGTGAGTCTCCAAAGATATGGATGCTTTGAATGTCAAGAAACTTTGCAAACCATAATAAACCCCATAGTGTGATGATTTCAGCTCTCATGTTTGTGTTGGGAAAAATAATTGAGGTGGGGGGGGGGTGTGAATCAATATTTTCAAATCAATAAACTTTTCAATTTCATTTCCTGATTTATGTACGTGACTTTACAGAAGGGAACCCACCTGTGTACGTGACTGTTCTTAAGACAACTAGCATATATCCAATAAAATTACTTTGCAATTAATTCATCTTCTATTTATTTTGATCCAGTGCATCAGTACATCATTAAACATTAAACAAACAGTCACCATGTGCAGTAAGAACAAAATAAACCATCACACATAAGAAACACACATGAACACCAGGATTTAAGGTGGAAACCTAATGCGAGAAAAAGACACCTGCTGCTGTCGTCTCTGTCTTCTTTTAATATAAAGAAAAGCTTTTACAATCTTGTACTAGCGTAAACTCATACCATTACGTGTTGAGATTGCAACAAGATGATGGAGCTTAGTGAAAAGAGTCGCATTCACTAAGTGGGCCCGCAGGCTATTTTTGGTGCAAGTCTATTTTTAGACATATGGATCATGTCTATGGATTGCAGGTTGCTGTTTATGGATAATTGATCAAATTGGGAAAAATAGATGGACTTCTATTTTAAGATCACAGCGGAGTGACTGCTCAGTCTAAATATAGAACAGTCAAATATTATTAGCTCATAATAATATTTAGACTATAAACTTTGTCTTATTCCCTTGGAGCACTTCAGGATGAGCTACGGATGTGGTACATGCAGATCCCAGAAGGAAATACGTGGTTACCTATGGGATGACTAATATTTGCATGCAGGACTTCAGTTAGAACTCAAGTGAGTTGAGTTTAGTGGACTGGAGGTGCAGTTGATGGAGTTGTGTTCAGTTTAGCTTTGTTAAACTGGTTGTATTTAGTCTAACTGGCATATAGACTAGAGATGAGTTGGGTGAATTAGTTATTAATTAATTCACAAGTTATTAACTCATAATACAACTAATGAATACATCAGTTAACTCAGTTGCATGTCATTGCATGTTCAGTTCAGCAGGGACAGGTGTTAGAGAATCAGATTGCTATCAGTTGTGACTATACTTGTGCACCAGATCTTGTACAAATCAAGGGATTGAGTATGCCAATGAGTTTGCCCACATTGTAGCTTGTTCTCACGTGATTTAGCCAAGGAAAGACGTGGCTTCCTTGGAATTATCACTAGTTCTTGAGCAGGTATTGAGCAGCGGAGGCAGGCAAGCAGTGAAGGCGATTTGAGCCAGTGATTGATTCAGATTTGAGTTGTATTGTGTGTAACAAGTGGAGCTGGTACTGGATTGCTTGTCATAAGCATTGTGCTTTGTAATGTTACATGACTCAATCACTAATATACAGATAGTTGGGGTTTTTAGCGAGATGCTTTCCCCGGGATACATACTGTGTTAATGTGTAAATGCTATTGATGTTTTATTGTTATTGATGCTGCTATATTGATGATCAACGTAGAGGAGCTTATGTATTGTGTATGTTTTCCGCAATAGTACATGATCAGGATAATCTCTGTTGAATATGTGTTAAATTATTCAAAATTTCTACACCCAAGTCCAATGTCATTATTGTAAGAAATATGGGCACTATGCCAATGAATGTAGGAAAAAACAAAATGACGTGAATAGTAGGCAGCATGTTAATTTTGCAAATGAAGAAAATAAGAATCAAAAGAATGTGTTGTTAACATGTAACATTGCACAAGACAAACAAGAAGATGTTTGGTTCTTAGACTCAGGTTGTAGTAATCACATGACTGGGAATATTGCAATGTTTGCCAATCTGGATGAAAATGTGAAATCTAAGGTAACAACAGGAACTGATAGTAAGATAGTTGTCAAGGGTAAGGCCAGAGTCAGTATCCAAGTAAGAAATGGAGAACAAATGATTGTGCCAGATGTATACTATGTACCTGGCCTGAAATGTAATCTTTTGAGCATTGGACAGCTCATTGACAAAGGTTACATTGTGTTCTTCAAAGATGATATGTGTACAATTAGAGATATACCTCCAAGCAAGAAGATCATTGCACAAGTGCAGATGACCAACAATAGAATGTTTCCTCTCAAACTCAGGGCAGATTTGAAGGAATGAAGAACTATTGCAGCTGTAACACAAGAAGTCTTTCAGGAACAAGTGAAAGATGAGAATTGGTTGTGGCACTTGAGATTTGCACATCTCAATTTCGGAGGCTTGAATCTGTTGCACAGAAAGGGAATGGTAAGAGGATTGTCATTGATTGAGAAACCGGGCAGTCTTTGTGAAGGCTGCATCTTGGGCAAGCAACACAAAGGAAACTTTCCAGCAGGAAAGAGTATAAGGGAAAAAGCACCCTTGGAAATTTTTCACTCTGATGTGTGTGGATCGATGCAAGTACCATCACTTGGCGGAAATAAATATGTTTTAACTTTCATTGATGATTACACCAGAAAGACATGGGTGTATATGCTGAAAGAGAAGAGTGAAGTGTTTGAGAAATTCCGCCACTTCAAAACTCTTGTTGAGAAACAGTGTGGGCATTACATCAAAGTGCTCAGAACAGACAGAGGAGGAGAATGCATCTCCCAAGACTATCTGCGTTTTTGCAGAGAGAATGGCATACAAAAGCAGTTTACAGCAAGGTACACACCTCAGCAAAACGGTGTTGCCGAAAGAAAGAATAGGACCATTCTTGACATGGTTAGAAGTATGCTGAAGGCAAAACACTTGCCTCATGAGTATTGGGCAGAAGTTGTCACTTGCGCAGTTTACATCTCGAATAGATGCCCAACAAAAGCTGTCATGAACAGAATACCAAAAAAAGCATGGAGTGGTCAAAAGCAAACTGTCACTCACATGAGAGTATTCGGTTGTGTGGCTTATGCACATGTATCGGATCAGCTAAGGAGAAAGCTTGATAGTAAGGGCGAGAAGTGTGTGTTTGTTGGCTATTGTGATGAGTCAAAAGCATACAAACTCTATAATCCATCCACTAAGAAATTGATTATAAGCAGAGATGTGCAGTTCATTGAAGATGAAGCTTGGGATGGAAGCTTAGAGAAGACAGTGAATGTGAAGACAATTATGTCTCACGAAGAAGAAGAGGAAGGGACAGCAGCAAATAATCCTTCCTTGGTGGCTCCTCCTCCACCACAGCAAGTACAACAAACCACACCACAAACTGGAATTCGAACAGCCTTAAGAAGTCAAGGAAGTGCTTCTTCAAGCACACCACAAGGATCAGAAATACCCTCAAGTTCGGATGGAACTTCAAGCACACCAAGAAGACCAAGATTCAGAAATCTGAATGAGATTTATGAACAAGGAGAGGTAAGTAACAGTACCGGTCTGAATTCATTATTCGCTTTGTATTGTCATGTTGATGACCCAATTCATTTTGAAGATGTTGTAAATAAAGATAAATGGATTGAAACAATGAATGAAGAAATTGGTGCAATTAAAAGGAGTAAAACATGGGAGTTAGTGGACCTCCCTGAAGGCAAAGATGCCATTGGAGTTAAGTGGGTCTATAAGACCAAAAGCAATGCTGAAGGCAAG
>APFE030129876.1:152209-173746 GCA_000404065.3 Pinus taeda
TTGTATGTAACAGAGGTGGAGATACTTGTGAGAAGTATTATGCTGTGTAATGTTACATGACTCAATCATTAATATACAGATAGTTGGGGTTTTTAGCGAGATGCTTTCCCCGGGATACATACTGTGTTAATGTGTGAATGCTCTTGATGTTTTATTGTTATTGATGCTGCTATATTGATGATCAACGTAGAAGAGCTTATGTATTGTGTATGTTTTCCGCAATAGTACATGATCAGGATAATCTCCATTGAATATGTGTTAAATTATTCAAAATTTCCACATTACGCAGGCACCCACCTGCAGAAGGATACAACTTTTGCTTTTTCTCCAGCGCCTACTAGAAGGGAGCTCCAACCCCCTGAATCTTGTAGTGGAGTAAAATTATACCAATACACAGGCACCAACTTGCGGAAGGCTACAACTTTCACTCGTTCTCCACTGCTACTAGAGGGGAGATCCAACCCTTTGATCTGATTTACCAGATACCACTGGAAGGAAGCTCCAAATCCCTCATCTCTGGGGACCAAGTTTCATAAATTTTCATACTAGATCCACCTACTATGACACATCATAACTTGTAGGCTACCAACACTTAAGCTCAATACCAATCATCAAAATGAAACTTATCACTGTAACTCAATCATTAATATTTGATTAATCACTGAGCCAGTAGAACTAACCAATCACTGAATTAACCAAAACTTAATCAATCAACCAGAATAGTTAGATCACTGTAACTAGAATACCAAACAACATACTGAACATCATAGAAACCATATTTTGTTACTGCAAACCCTGATCAACCATCTGTCAAAATATGTACGCTACTTTGCAGTAGAAAACTTGTGTGTGTACGCGCCTTTCATGAAGCATACTCGCGTACATATCTTAAACCACAGAAACCTAAAACACTGTCACTCTGAACTAACCAATGAATCATACTTAGACCTACTGCATCATTATGAAACAATCACAAAACCTTCACTGATCTTCATTCACAAACAACAAGGAAATTCAACATTCTTCAATCAATCAATCCTTAATCAAAAAATTATTGTTTAATCCCAGATCATCAAGAAGACTTCATTGATAGACAATTGAAACATATCAAAACTGATTAAACTGATTAGACACCATTTTCATCAAAACCCTACTTTATGTACGCGCTTTCTTCAAAGCATATCTGCGTGTGTATGCGTTTTTCAAGAAACAAACCCGTGTGTATGCGACTTACCAGAATCACACTAGCATGTGTACGTGCCTTGTAGGCTATAAAAACCATGTACAGATCTCCAAATTCAGAATCAAATCTTTGCTGCGTCATAAAACTTCAGACATACCCAGATCTCGACATACACAAAAAAATCACGCATTAAGACGTTATCAACACAAATCAAATCATCTCATAATCATGATTCTCATCTTAGATCTATTGGATCTGATCCATCATCAAACTCCCAGGTGCATACTTAGTTTAGATCAAGCAAAGCATCAATAACCCATTACATGCAGATTTTCTTTAGATCTAACTATTCATAAGATTTCCATAATGTGCACACTTTCTACCACTTTGATCTTCATCACCTTATATAGCTAATCCTACAGGTCAAACCATACTGCAGCCGATGGTTTTCTTAGATAGGATCAAAACATTCGTTGTTGGGCTCAATACCACATGGCAATAACATGGTAAGGACCCTTGATATTTAGAATACCATGGTGCAGAAACTGTACGTGCCTTTGCTTCTTGATACTCGCGTGTGTACGTGGCTTTGCTTAACAAAAACCTCGTATACTTCTTGAAATTTCAACTTTATCATTCCTCTGCCTCTGAATTGATATGCCTTTGTTAAAACACTCTGTCACATCTGTAGACACATCCTGTTAACATCTTCATCAAGTTGGTTTCCATCAAAGAACAACTCATCAAGTAGGTTGTCATCAAGGACAACACATTAGGTAGGTGTCCATTCATCGGGTAGGTTTCCATCAAGGATAACACATAATTCATAATGCCAAAAATCTCCCCCTTTGGACTTGATGGAAACCACTTTGGCGTTTGGTCACCACAACTTATAAATACCTGCAAAACACATCAATCCAAGCACCAAACCAATCTACTCTCCAAACACCAAGTTACTCTCCCCCTTTGACATCAAGGGCAAATGGCTGACTAATGTTGAATGAAGACTTCTGTATCTAAAATTACTGAGTATGAACACTAATCATGCTCCCCCTGAGCACATGCTGAAGTTTCTGATGGATGTACAATGAAGTACATGACTCTATGACTCATATGACTTGTCCTATCACCAAGGACCCAAGCTTACATCAATCACTCAATCACAACGGGTTTACATATTTGACATCATCAACTTCCCAAACATAGTGGGATTACAAATTACATCTCATGTCCAAAAAGGACATGACCATAATAGTCCATACATGAATGAATTTTACAATGAGCACATCATATGTATTTACATGAACTTTACATTAAATGATAGATATTACATGTATAACCAAGACCAAAGACCTCAATAAGACCATGATAGTCATCAACAACTATCATACACCATATATGATCTGCACCATAAGCATTTGTCATCAACACCAAGAACAACAACCTGTATATGTCCATCATCAATTCACAAAATAAGACAATGTAGCTTTAATATCATCAACCTGTGACCAAGTATGCAACATAAGATTTTCTGCTATCAACTCATCCTCTTGACGTCATCAAGGCCAATTTTCTCTTTTTCCCTTAGTAAAAAAATCCTTAATCCATGTTCATCAAAGAATAACTTTTCATGCACAAACTAAGCGTATGCCATGTCTCCAAGCAGTGACGACCACATCATATCATGTACATTTGTAAGTACCATAGTCATCATCCATGAAAACAATATCATGATCAAATAATCATAGCAATAAATACACGTTCTTTCCACAACAATCCCCAACATATCATACATGTATTATCACTAGGGAGTTTTCTAACACCCCACATCTGATAAGAATCAACCATGATAATCAACATATGTGAGAACCAATCCTATCATCATAAAGTAAGACAGGGATAAGTATTCATCATTCCTTAACATCATCAATATGCGACTAACTATGCTATGTCTTCATGAAACATGCAGTAACACCATTCTCTTGGCCCATTTTCTTCATCCAGGAAGAACAATCATACCGACATCACTTAATCAATACACAAATAATCCATAAGATCTTTATTTGTAGTTCATCCATCATAGAGATAACAATATGCATCTCTCTTCTCATCAAATGAGAAAATAAAACCATGAGCTCAACATCATTTGTCAAACTTTGTTAGTAAATCATCTCATCAAAAGAAACAATATACTATGTGAGAGCCAAGCACTATAGGAATCATCATCCATAATTGCACCATATGCACATCATGCATAACAACAACATAAAAGTAATGAGCGACACTCATCAAATAATGATGTTGTATAATAAAGCTATATTTATCTCCTTGAACTTATGAAGATCACCATGTAAGAAACATAACATATGTACCATATGCATCATCAAAAGAATCATCCATAAATCTGATCAATAGCATAATAACAACTATGTGGCTCAAGCAATATAAGTATCATCCATGATTTCATCATAGGCAACTTATGACCGCAACATAACATGATGCATTATTTAAACACTTCAGTAACATAAGCATCCTCACCATTGATAAGCATAATTATGTACCAAGGAATTCTAAAACATAATGCCAACAATGCATTATTAAAAGCATAGAAAATGCTCCCCCTGAACCTGTGCCAACTGTTCATTGTCAGATCTGATCAGATCATTTCATATATCAGTAAGAATCATCAAGGCATTATCATCAACCAATCATCCATCAACCATCAAAACAGGAAAGCCAAACAATAATTGACTGAATCATATCATACTCTTTTCTTGAGTTTGTCCCACTGTTTCTTCATCTTACCAAGATATACGTGAATGTTCAGTTCAGAACTAGTGTATACACACGACTTGTCTTCATAATATCCACGTATAGAAAGTGAAATACTAAAATTTCACACCTTTAAATCCCCTTGAGTTTGTTCTATTTATACCTGTTTACTGTTACTACACCAGAGGCACTGTCAGTAGTAAAAGCAGCATGAAAATAAAAAACAACCATGGGAATCGACATGTATTACTCCCCCTGAGATTACACATCATTGATCTCGAGGACCTGATAATCACCTTTTGTTTTCATGAGGTCAAGTACCTCTCACCACTTTTGCAGTCACTAGTAGAAATATTCATTTAAGAATAATGGAGTGCAATAGGCACCATCTTCTTTTACTCTAAGTCTAAATCTTTCTCATATCTATGATAATTCTGTTCTTCAAACACATATAATTTGTCTCAATTTCTATATCCTCTTATTATGACTTTTCCAATTACTTCATTCATAACCTTACACTTGGTTGATGTAAACACAATTATATTTCCCTTATTTGCCATTTGCCCTACTCTTAGAATATTCTGCTTTAGCCCTTGAACTAATAAAGCATCAGCTGCTGCTCTAGTTTTATTAATTCTGGCTTTACCTTGTCCTAAAACTTTTGTTGAAACATCAATTCCAAGAATAACATTACCATGATGGTTCTCCCTGAGAAACTCCATTTTACTCTTATCTCAAGTCATGCAATGAGAACATCCACTATCTATGTACCATTCATCTTCATCTTCAAATGAGCAGAGAGCAAGACCACACCTTATCCGTTCTTCTTTTTCTTGCTTATTGGTGAATCCATCTTTTTCACGTCTTTTGACATTAATTTTCTTATCTGGTTGCTTACCATATTGTTTGTGGTGATCCATAGACTTGTTCCTGCATTCTTTTGCTACATGCCCAAACTTGTTACAATGATAGTGCAATGATAGCATCTTATATGTTTCATATTCCTTCTATTGCAATCAATGGCTTTGTGACCAAACATATTGCAAGCAAAGCAATATCCCTTAAAGTATCTGGAAGATGATGATCTTTCTGTGAGACGATTATTAGCTTGAAACATTCTATTCTTGCATTTGGCTGAACATGTCCACAATTATGACATATAGAACATTCAACATTATTGATCAGAGGAGAAAATCAATTAACACTTCTATAGTTAGGAGAAAAAGGTTTCCTTTGAAGATTTTCTTTCCTTGGTTGTTGATGAGGTTGACTTCTTATCTCTTTGTTGAGCATTTCAGATTTTGCATTAGAATTTCTTGCCCCAACTTGTGAATTAAATTCTCCTTCAACAATTTAATAAAAATCAAGACCATATTTGATGGTAGGAGACCTTTGACTACTAATAATATTATCCAAAATCTTAGTACTATCTTGAAATCGCAAATGTTTATCTGTTAAACACACATGGATAGCAAGAACAATATGAAAGATAAAACATGCAAGTACAATTTTTATTAACAAATGATTTACATTTATAGTACATGTTGTTACCGTTGGGTTTCACATCCCAAGGTCTCTTGGACTACTTTGTCTATTCAGCTTCCACACTAACCCATTTAGGATTAGGTGTCCAACATTCCCCCCCTTAATCCGAAGGGTTATGTATGAGTCCAAGAAAAGAGCTGTAATACAAAATGTGCAATAATGCATGGCAACACTAGGCTGAATGTGCTCTATGAAATGTTGGTAATAAAGGGCGGTGGTTTAAGGATAGCCACCAACACTGGAATGCTTAGTGCAGTTCCCGGAACTCTTCCAAAACTGGCAAGAAGCTGTAAGTCTTCTGCTAGAGGAAGTGCTCCTATTGTTTTGAAAGAGGGAAACCTTCAACCATGAAAGGGAGGTCTCACCCCGCATAAAAGGGAGAACTTCAACCTGAAAAGGGAAGTCTCAACCTGTGATGGTTTAAGGATGACCAACAACTCTGGAATGCTTAATGCAATTCCTAGAACTCCGCGCAACCTTCAAATATACTCATGATTTTTATGCAGAGAAAGCGAAGCTCGAGGGCCATTAATTTTCAATCTCTTTCCCTTGTGTGGCTGTGGAATTCTGACATGGTCTGTCATAATAGGTCTTTATTCATGACATCGAGTTGAACGCCAACCAACACATCATACATTCAACACACACTTCTAAATTGTTCAATGCAGAGCCAATATACCACCCTAAATGCACAAGATATTAAATGTCTAGGAAGGTCAAACCGGCGTTCAAAGGGAGAGAGCAAGGACGATCGAAAAATCAAATGTGAATGTTTGAGACAGAGAATCGACATAACATTCAGTGCACATTGCAAGGAATCAAAGACATGTTTTCTGTCAAGGCAGAGAGGAGTTACAAGGAGTGTTAGGGTTAAACAATGATAGAGTGACAGGTCTGAGTGATGGCAGGTTTGAGGGGCATTGTTATGCATAGTTCAAGCATATATAATTAAGAAAAATCAGGCTTCGATCATAATCAAGACAATTCAGGTTGTCGAATTAGCTTAGCGTTCATAATGAAAATACAGAAGTCACATGAAATATAAGTTGCAGATCTGACAACTTTTAATTCGGTGAGGATGGGCAGCGCTGACAAGCTTTGGGCGCCTAGGCTCTAATTCAATTTATGTTCAGAAAGCAAACGTTTAACAGTTGGACAGACGGGACAACCAGAGACCAAAAATAGAGGCCTGCGGATTTCAGAGGTCAGGAATGTCAGGGATGGCAGAGCCAACGCGCCAGGACTTTTAACTCTCAACGTTTTTGCACGGCCTTCAACACATAACAGAGGTCATATTTATAACCACATTCCACTGCATATTTAAATATGGACAAACGCATCTGCCTCACACTATTTCAATGCTTTCCATACAACACATTGTGGTATTCATTCAACGCACCAAAAATTATACATATGCCAGCGTAAATATATACAACGAATTCAACACCAGCGCATGAATTAATCAACCAGCAATATCACTGCACGGAGAGTTCACGACCCACATAACATTAATGGTCAATGCATAGGTCTGATGAGAGAAACACAACAAAAGGCCACAAGCAAACAGTGACTCAAATATGAGCAGGGCCAAAATTCGCCCGCTCTGATACCATGTTAAACACACATGGACAGCAAGAACAATATGAAAGATAAAACATGCAAGTACAATTTTTATTAACAAATGATTTACATTTATAGTACATGTTGTGACCGTTGGGTTTCACATCCCAAGGTCTCTTGGACTACTTTGTCTATTCAGCTTCCACACTAACCCATTTAGGATTAGGTGTCCAACATTATCTTTTTCTTCTAATTTACCTTTTAGGATATTTACCTCACCTGATAATGCTTTTCCTTCTTCTTCACAATTTCTTCAATATTTCTTCCTTCCTCCATTTGTTGTTTAATTTTAAAATATCTTCTTTTAGCCCATTTTCTTGTTCTTCAAATGCTTGAAGAGTCTCCTCATATCCTTTGTTTGAATTTTCAAGATCAGAAATTAAGAGAAATCATTTCTGCTTCAAGTCCTTCACAATGATTAGTTCTTTCTTTAAATTCCTTGGTTGTTGTATCCTTTTCATTCACTTGATTTCTTAATTATGTTATTTCATCCTGCAGCCTTTGACATTGATCTTCCTTTTCCTTGTACTGCTTCCTTACTTTGTTTTCTTCTCGCAACTGAGTCTTTAACCTGATAATCTCTTCTTTGTAGGTACATTCCATTTTATCAAATAGATTTTTCCAATCTCTAATTTTATCTGTGAGCCCTTCTATTTTAGGGCCATTAGATTTCTTTCACTTTTACCCATAAAAGCAAATTCAGTTGATTCACTGTCACATCCACTATCTTCAATATTACATGAATAAGGAAATGGATCACAAGTGGAACAAAAATCAGTACTTGATAATTCTCTTACCTGATCATCTTCATTCTAGATTAATACAAAGTGAGGTGATTATGAATTTGAATATTTGCTTCCATCCAATAGAAAATCTTCACTGTCACTATTTCTTTGAGATGTCTTCTTATTTTGAGTTGCTTTCTTCTTTTGCTTCTTACCATTGCCTTGATGGATCTCTTTCAAGCGATCAAGCTTCTGCCAAAGGACTTGCTCTGATACCAATTGTTGGAAAAAATAATGAGAGGGTGGAGGAGGGGGGTGAATTAGTTATTTCAAATCAATAAACTTTTCAATTTCATTTCCTGATTTCTGTACATTTCTATACAGAAGGGAACTCGCATGTGTACGCGACTATTCTTAAGACAACTAACGTATATCTAGTAAACTTGCTTTCTGGTTAATTCATATTCTGTTTATTTTGATCCAGTGCATCATTACTTCATTAAACATTAAACAGACAATAACCATGTGTAGTAAGAACAAAATAAACCATCACACATAAGCAACACACATGAACACCATATTTAACGTGGAAAGACAATGTGGGAAAAAACCACCTGTTACTATCGTTTTTGCCTTATTTTAATATAAATAAAACATTTTACAATCTTGTACTGACGCAGACTCATACCAATACGCAGGCACTCACTTGCATAAGGCTACAACCTTTGCTTATTCTATAGCTCTACTGGAAGGGAGCTCCAACCCCCTGAATCTTGTACTGGCGTAAACTTATACCAGTACATAGGCACCAACCTATAAAAGGCTACAACCTTTGCTCGTTCTCCAGCTGCTACTGGAAGGGAGCTCCAACCCTCTGATCTGATTTACCAGCTATCACTGGAAGGAAGCTCCAACTACCTCATCTCCGGGGACCACGTTTCATAAATTTTCATACTGGATCCACTCGCTACGACACATCATAACTTGTAGGCCAAGTTTCATCAAATTTTCAGATTGGACCCATTACCAACACTTAAGTTCAATACCAATCATCAAACTGAAACTTATCACTCTAACTCAATCATTAATCTCTGATCTATCACTGAACTAACAAAACCAACCAATCACTGAAACCCAATCACTGAATTAACCAAAACTCAACCAATCAATGAGAACAGTCAGATCACTGTAACTAGAATACCAAACAACATGTTGCACATCATAGAAACCAGATTTTGCTACTGCAAACCCTGATCAACCATCTGTAAAAATATGTACACTATTTTGCAGTAGCAAACTCGCATGTGTATGCACCTTTCATGAAGCATACCCGCGTACAGATCTTAAACCACAGAAACCTAAAAACTGAAACACTGTCACTCTTAACTAATCATTGAATCATACTCAGATCTACTGAGTCATTTTGAAACAATCACAAAACCTTCACCGATCTTCATTCACAAGAAACAAGTAACTTCAACATTCTTCAATCAATCAATCCTTAATCAAAACATTTCTATTTAAGCCCATATCATAAAATAAACTTCATTGATAGACAACAAAAACATATCAAAATAGATTAAACTAATCAGACACCATTTTCATCAAAACCCTACTTTCTGTACGCACTTTCTTCAAAGCATATCTGCGTGTGTACGCGCTTTTCAAGAAACAAACTCGCATGTACGCGACTTACCAGAATCACACTAGTGTGTGTATGCACTTTGTAGGCTATAAAACTCGCATACAAATCTGCAAATTCAGAATCAAACCTTCGCTGCAACACAAAACTTCAGACATACCTAGATCTGGGCATACACAGAAAAATCACGCGTTAAGACGCTATCAACACAAATCAAATCATGTCATAATCATGATTGTCATCTCAGATCTATTGGATCTGATCCATCATCAAACTCCCAGGTGAATACTTAGTTTAGATCAAGCAAAGCATCAATAGCCCATTACATGCATATTTGCTTAAGATCTAACCATTCATAAGATTTCCATCACTTGCACACTTTCTACCACTTTGATCTTCAGCGCCTTATATAGCTTAACTTTTATCCAATACCACAGGTCAAAACCATACTTTGACAGATGGTTTTCTTAGATGGGATCAAAACTTCCATTGTTGGGCTCAATACCACAGGGCCATACCATGGTAAGGACCCTTGGTATTTAGAATACCATGGTGCGGAAACTGTATGTGCCTTTGCTTCTTCATAATCACATGTGTATGCAGCTTCGCTTAACAGAGCCCGCATATACTTCTTGAACTTTAAACTTTATCATTCCTCTGCCTTCGAACTGCTATGCCTTTGTCAAAAAACTTTATCACATCTGTAGACACACCCTGTTAACATCTTCATCAAGTTGGTTTCCATCAAAGAACAACTCATCAAGTAGGTTGTCATCCAGGGCAACAGATCAGGTAGGTTGCCATTCATCATGTAGGTTTCCATTAAGGATAACACATAATTCATAATGCCAACATTTTGTGCCTTTCCCTTTGACCAATATAATTTGAACTGTTGTTATGTGTTCATGCATAGTCATGCACCACATCCACAAGTGCTAGCTTATGCAACTCCATCAAAATATCCTGCAGGGAAAGTAATGTGGATGAGAATTTTCGAAACTTATATTCTTAACCAATGTCTGCTTTTTCTCTAGAGACGCCATCCAAAATGCAATATTATTGATGATATTATTTATATTGAGTGGCATATCTTCGAAAATAATGGAATTACTGGCCTTCCAGATTTCCCAAAAGACTACGAGGGGAATGACAAGTTGGTCCCTAGTCCTCCTGATTCACAATAACAAACAAGAATCTATAGAGTTGTGTTTCGATAGAGGGAAAGCAAAAAGGCTTCAGATCCTGAACCATACCTGAGCAATAATCAGACAATCCAATAGATATAAATTTGTTTCTGCTACATTCCTACAAAGTACACATTGACCAAGTCCATTTAAACCTCTTTTTTTCAAGTTCTCCCAAGTCAGTGTCTTGTCCTTCCAAGCTAGCCAGGAATATAAGATGATCTTGTACAAGATCTGTGTCTTCCAAAATTTCCTGAACCAACATTTGTGTTGTGGATTTTGTGGGATACAAATAATGAAGAGGTATGTGTCTGCAACATATATGGACCCCTGGTGTAGTAGGTCTTCCCACACGATTTGATCCCCTCCATCATTTTTGCATATGCTTGATTTGTGTAAGATGGAAATATATCTCTCCCATGCCATTGCCAAAACGTCAGTCAAATCAATGACGGCTTTCTTCCAGACATGAAAGATTTCGTTCCATGTTTTAATAACCTGAGGAAGGTAAATGATCCCTCTAGCATTTAATCTGGCAATGAAGTCACCTGTATTGAGTGAATCCTCCTCCACACCCAGAATGTGCTCTCTACCTATAATAATGTTGTTTCCTGTGCCAAATGACCAGCAAGTGCGATTTAGGAGCCATTGTTTGATTTTGTTGAAGCTTGCCTAAATGGAAGATCCCATTGTTTTGTTTTGTTTTATTTTGTTTTTTTTTCACTTACAGGTTCACAGATACCCGGGTCAGTGGGTAGCCGCTACGTCCAGGGTTTTTTAACATTGAGTGGACGCCACCCGAAGGGCATCAACACCCCTCAGCCTATTTACTGACCTAACCCCAAGAGCTTTCGGGATTCGACCCTGTGACCTCCCATTGGCGAGGCACTTGATTTGACCGATTGAGCTAACTCTTGGGGCTATTGCTTTATTTTTGTTTTGTTTTGTTTTGTTTTTTGTTTTGTTTTGTTTTTGTTGTTGTTTTGTTTGTTTGTTTTTGTTTGTTTGTTTGTTTTGTTGTTGTTGTTGTTGTTGTTGTTGTTGTTGTTTTTTATTTGTTTGTTTTGTTTTGTTTTGTTTTTTGTTTTTCCTCGATCAGGTTGTCTCTCATCCACACTTTCGCCTTAATGTCACTCAAATATTTTGCTTGAATGATGTCTCCCCATAGACATTCTCTGAATACGCTGCTCCATAGAGATTTGGTTAAAAGTGCCCATCCCAATACTCTTAAGTTTAGGATCCTCCAGCCACCAAATTGCTTTGGAATCATGAGTCTATCCAATCTGATCAGATGATATTTGAGGGATTTTCCAGACACTGCCCAGATGAAGTTTTCCATTATACGACAAAATTTGTTAATGATAGTGGTGGGGAGACAGTATTGGTGTGCCCAATACACCGCAAGTAGTTGCAATACCAACTGTGTGAGTGTGACTCTGCCCCCGAGTGTCAAACAACGATGCTCCCATCCATATATTTTCTTATGAAATTTGTCAGCAATCCATAATCAGTCGTTAACTCTATAATTGTTTGGTTTGATATTGAAACCCATATATCTCAAACCCAATCCAATCGTTTGAGTGGGCATGCCAAAAATGTTGGCAATATGTTCTATCTCCTCCCGATGACCTTCAACATATAACAACATGGTTTTTCCTTATTTATCATGACTCTTGAAGCGTCACTGAACCTGCAAAAGATATGGTGTAATGTGGTCCATTGCATCCTAGAAAGCATTCCGAAAATCATAATGTCATCAACAAAAAAACTGTGTTAAGCCTTTATGCTGCGTCCTAAGGTAAGTCCAGTAAAAATGTTCTCCACTCTGGCCACTTTGATCTTATGACTGAGGCCATCCATAACTAGTATAAATAATACGGGCGATAAAGAGCAACCCTGACGAAGTCCCCTTTTGACATCAAAAAATTTAGTGGGATATCCATTTATAATTACTACATATTGAACAATGGATACACAAGCCATGATCCACTCTATATTTTTCATATCCAATCCAATTCTTGTAAGTATGATGTGAAGGAAAGCCCAATCTACACAATCGTACACTTTCTGTAAGTCCACCTTCATAACCAACGCTTCCAGTTTCTTCGTGTGGATGGAATGAAGGCATTCCTGCGCAGTGGTGACAACATCATCAATCAATCTGTCATGCAGAAACCCATACTATTCCTGAGAGATATAAGTGGAGAGGGTCGACTTTAGTTGTACCGCTATGATCTTGGATATAAACTTATAAATAATATTACATAGGGAGATGGGCCTGTAGTCCTTAAAGGATTCCAACTCTTTTTTCTTTGGAATGAGGGCAATGAATGTGGAGTTGATGGCCTCTGGAATGTGTCCCCGAATCTTGGACTCTTCCGCCACGAGCAGTGAATCAGGCCCTACTAGGTCAAAGAAATGTATGAAGAATTCAACAGTCCAACTGTCTGGCCCAGGGCATTTATCTTTTGCAAAGGATTTTAGGACCTTATGGATCTCATCCAAATCAACGGGCCTGTATAACGCTAAATTTTGAGCTTGATCAAACATGGTGGGATAGGAGTCCGAACCCCAAATCTGGTCCACAATCAGTGTACACCCTCGCGCCCGATAGAAGGATTCAAAGAATAAAATTGCTTCTTTCTGGATATCAGTTGTAGAATGTACCATATTGCCATTTAAATCCCTAATATGCCATATCGAATTGATGTTCCTCCTATAGTTTACATATCTATGATTTTTTTTTTTTTTTTTTGTCCCCTCTTTTAGCCACAGTGCTTTGCTCTTCAAGCGCCAAGTGGCTTCTTGTATGGATCTTCCTCTTTTTTATCCTCCTCCATATCCTTTATTTTGTCAATGAGAGCAGGAGAGGGGTTCCCATTATCCATAATCTTACCAAGTCTCGCCATTTCCTCCATATATGATAAGTCTTTACTCATAATCCTTTTCTTAATTCTCTCCCATTTTCGGACCTTCAATTTTAAGGCACGAAGTTTTTCATATATGACATGCATGGGTGAAATATTTGTTGCTTAGTGCGACGAGGTCTAAAAAGATTTAACCAAATTATTAAAATCATCATCCTCAAACCAGATTCTGTGAAATTTGAGGGGCATACCCAAACGCATTTCCTCCCGTTTCCAAATTAACAATATCGGCATATGATCAGAAACATATATCTTAAAGACATCATAATGGAAGAAACCCAATCTCTGTACAAGGTTTTCGTGGACCAAAAACCCCTTACACAAATGGAAGTGAAAGTTAAAAGACGGAATTTCAACTGGATTTAAAATATAATTAATTCAAAAATTGAGTTGCGCAATTTAAATTTCTGAAGCTGTTTCGTGTGATTGTTTTACGTTTTAGAGATTAGCCGGTTATATTTCTTGATAAATTTGTCCAAATTTTGAAATTATAAATTTAATATATAGATATTGATCACTCCAAAACGTGGATACTGAATGTATTTTCCTTGAAAACAAAATTTTGAAATTACAAATTTAATATGTAGATATTGATCACTCCAAAATGTGGATACCGAATGTATTTTCTTTGATAAAAAAACATACCAAAAATTGTTACCGGTGAAAAACACTCCAAAAGACTTCAATGGGCATCGCCTATCTTGGTTAAGCGCTGATTTCCAAATTTCCATAAAAATCTACTCATATCCTTTTCTACCTTGATTGACACACAAGGCGTATCTGTCTTCCTGTCCTTTATCCATGGCGAGTCTTTACGGTATCTTTCTCAGCTGCCCTGTTTCTATTCTTCTACCTTGATTGTCACGCAAGATTGATGGACCTTTCTGGCATTTGGCCATGGCGATTCTTGTGTTAAATTCATGGATAAAGTTTAAAGGAGTTCCTCTGTCAATGCCACATAAACAGAATCACGGGTAAATTGCTCTAAGTGCGCCGATATTTAAGGTACAGTGGCAGACTTCTGGGTTATTGGGTCAATACCCGCATTAATAGGAATAAACATATTACTCTTTTCCAGTCTGTCTTCGTCTCGCTTATATTCTAAGGGAAACTTCCACGTTCTATGACCATTACCACTAATTCTGCAGCTGGATTCCTTACAAGTATTGCGAGAAAGAGAGCTCAATTCAAATTTCCCAAAACGAAAGGAAAATTTGCTGATTCCCCCTTTAGTCTGTAATTAGATTCAGACCATGGGTGGAGTAAATTTAAGCAATGGCAATCAGGGAATGAGCTTGTTGGGTATAAAGTTAGCAGGAAAGCCCAAATGGTTTCAACTCCTCCTCTGCGCTGGAGGATTCTTTCTTGGGTATCTGGTGAATGGAGTCTGTGAGGTACTTTTCATACTCATTGTAACTACCATATGAGTTCTTGCATGGAGTAAACGCATCTAATTACTGTCATCGTTTCGATTTCATTAGTTACCTAGCAAAACTAAACAATGCTTGACGACAGACCTTGATGTCTGAAACCTAACAATACATTTTCTGAAACTGCAAAACTGACTCTGGAACTATTGTATGCAGGAATACCTGTATAACAGACTCAAATTCAGGTGAATGTTCAGAATTTCATATATGTTCAGAACGCACTTGCATACAAATACTTGCAAAATAAGCCATGTTTACTCACCCACATTTCGTTTGTTTTGTTTTTTGGGTAAAGCTATGGGTGGTATTTCACTTTTGTACAAGGTTTTCTGTATATTGGGCTTATATATCTCAATGGCTTCCGACTGAAGCACATCTTGAATCCATGGAAAACATACATAAGCCTCTCTGCAGTACTGATGGGATCCCAAGGGTTGACCAAGGGATCTCTAATATTTCTCAACTATCCTGCACAAATCATGTTCAAGTCTACCAAGGTATATTAAATTTTTTCTAGATATAAAATTTATAATAATAATAATAATTTATTTTAAGGTCACTGTAAAGTCAGATATCAAATTGGTAGGAGATCTCTGGTTTCCGGTATGAGATCTCTTGCTTCTGAGATATTAGATCCCCTCTGCATAGCTGCCATTTATATATAAATTGAGATCTCTTGTTTCTGAGATATGGGATCCCCTCTGCATAGCTGCCATTTATATATAAATTAACATATGTGAAGAATTATTATACTCTGATTAGTGCTGAATTACATATTATTATATTTATTCAGACATCACATTGGTTTATAAGATTTCTTGTTTCTGAGATAAAGGACCTGCCTCTGAACAGTTATTCATGTATAGATTGACATATATGGATAATTATTGTACTCTGTTTAATGCTTAATTGCATATTATCATATATACTCAGATTAATGATGAACTGCATATTACTATATGATTTGATCCATTGCAGGTTTTACCTGTGATGATTATGGGGGCCTTCATACCAGGCTTAAGAAGGAAATATCCAGTGGAGGAATATATCTCAGCTGTATTGCTTGTGCTCGGTTTGATAATCTTCACACTCGCAGATGCCCAAACATCTCCAAATTTCAATATATGCGGAGTTTTCATGGTGTGTGGGGCTTTGATTTTGGATGCCTTTCTGGGCAACCTTCAAGAGGCCATATTCACCATGAATCCCACTACTACACAAGTATGGACTACAAAATAATTGATGAACCCAATTAATTAACTCTCATGGACACTAATTCTGTGTTACATATACCCTCTATTATGTATTTATTTACATGCTTGAATCTGCTACAGATGGAGATGTTGTTCTGTTCCACTGCTGTAGGGCTACCATTCTTGATTCCTCCCATGATTTTGACTGGAGAGCTCTTCACAGCCTGGGGCTCCTGCCTACAAGTATGACTTCAAGGCCATTCTAAGGAGTTCTACTCGTTTAAATTTCAGAATTACCAATACTGACTTCTGACTCCAATAATGTTCTCTTATGGCAGCACCCTTACATTTACGTTGTGTTGATATTTGAAGCCATGGCCACCTTTGTAGGCCAGCTGTCTGTTTTATGTTTAATAGCAATCTTCGGAGCTGCTACAACTGCCATGGTTGCTTACCAGTTACCCTATTTCTGAATTCTTACCTAAATTTAACGTTGCTTATTCTTTAGAGGTTTCTTTGATGATAGTTGAATTCTGCAGGTCACAACAGCAAGAAAGGCGTTTACATTGCTCCTATCATATCTCATATTCACGAAGCCAATGACTGAGAAACATGCAACTGGGTTGCTTCTAATAGCCATGGGAATCGTTTTGAGGATGGTTCCAAATCCAATGCCCAATTCGGTGCGAATACAAAGCAACTCTTAGGTCTTGGGCGGCCCTCCCAACTAAATGTTGCTTGGAAAGATCATACAGTGTAACACAACGCAGGCCATTTGATACCTGGAAAAAACACGGCCCATTTGTATCATATTCCCCTCAGTAATACAATATAATGATGCATATTGTAACAGTGTATTTGTGGGAGCGTATCCCTGACTTTGCATGCATCCCTTTCACTTGGAGTTGTGTTTCAGGAAATGTTTATTGTGTGAAATTGTAGCTGAATCTGTACAGATTGGATCTAGTTAGAAAACCATGAAAAACACTTGCAGGTAGGAAAGGGAAAAAAATAAATAGAGTAAAATAATTAATGAATTCTAATAAAAATAAATAAATTATGAGAGAATACAAATTCAACCCAATATATTCTACATGGCTGAACTAACTAATATAGTGGTGAATGCACTAAAGAGAATTGACACCTAGATTTAACTAGCCCTGTAATCATCATTTATCTATCTCATGCAAGTGGAGGTAGTAGAATCCATGCATCCATTTGCGGAGTGCCCTCTTGGTGATAATAACAAGGTTGCCCTGCATGACTCTACTTGTTAGTTTTTGGTAGCTCTGAGGTACCTCTGTATTGGTGGTGCCTAAAATGTAGAAGTAACTTAGCACATTTCATTCCCTAGACACTTTACTTCATAAAGTTGAGAAGTGCACATTTTTAATTAATGACTCAAAAGTGAATTTTTATAAAGTGAACATGACTTTATAAAGTTGAGGCACTTAAATGATTCAAGTAGGGTCCAATGTGAAATGAAGTCATGACCATTGATCTTGATATGACTAGACTAAATCTTAGACATTGAGACCTAGAGTTAGGGATTTTAGTCATTGATGAGGAATACAAGGAGAATAAGAGGGTGAAGAGGCACACTATTCTTCATGAGATTTGGAGAGGAGGAGAAAGGGAGCCATGGGGAGAAGTTCAACAAGAGGAGCTAAGCTAGAGAAAGAGAGAGCAATACGTACAACAATTGAGAGAGGGCATGAATTCCTAGGAGAAGCACAAAAATCAAGGAAGGTAAAACACAAGTTTGAAGGTGTTGTTCAACATTAAATGCATGGCAAATAACACAAAAATCAAAAGTTGGTACGATTCATTTAATGCATAGGTTGTACAAAGATGGGCATGATTTTCAAGGGCTGATTGGGCATGAATTTTGAGCACTATACAACAAAAATTTCAAAGCAGTTGGGCACGATTTCCAAGGAAGCTTGGGCACCAAAATTGAGAAGCTCGAGGCAACATGAAATCCAGGGAAATCTGGGCACAATTTCCAAGGGAGATAAGTTGTATTTAATGCTGATTTGACTGCTATATATATTTTTTTGAGAAATAAAATTCATCCTCTCTCTCTTACTAGTTTTCCCGTAGGGGATTTTCCAGGGTCATTTGACCAAAAACACCTATATTAAATTTGTGGGTTGCTTTTGTTATTTTCAAGAAAAGTGAGTAGAGTAGGATCATGTGTTTTGAGTTTGAAAATATTCGTGTTTCATGACAGTAGCATGAAATATGTTGGGTTTAACATTAAACTTGGTGTGACTTCATAAACTTGAAATTGGGTTGGGCCTAAAGTCAATTTTTCTACACTACTCACTAATCTAATTGAAGTACAATTAAGTGTATGTTATCTCCAATACCCCTCTGTGAAGCACTACTAGAGAGAACAAAATGACTGAGTCTAAGCAAGAAGCCATGTCAGGTATTGATTTTACAATGCATCTAAGTAGCATAGAACAACTAGATGGAGAGGAAAGAGGGAAAAACACATGAGAACAAGCCACCCTACTCAAAATACAACATTGAAAAAGAAATACAACTATTAGGAAGAAAGTGAAACTTTTGCTCAGAGAATTTTTTCATGAAGATGTTGATAGTCTATTCAAAAGTGGGAAAATATCACAAATCCATGATCCCATTAGGTACCAATTCATAAATGTAGTGCACGTGGATTTCAATTTGTTTTGTTTGTTGTCGCTCCGCTAAGATCTTTGCAAAATTTTAGTGTGCTTTGATTGTCGCACCAAATGATAGTTGGATAATGAAATGTGATACCAAGCTCAATTAGGAAGTTTTGCAACCAAATGACCTGACAATGTTGATTACACCTCTATATTTGACCTCTGTCGATGATAAAACAATCATGGATTGCTTTTTGCTGGACCAACAAATGGGACCAGAACCTAAACTGAGAACATATCCTTAAGTGGACTTGTGATTAATGTTATTTCCAACCTAATTTGGATCAGTGTGGCCAATGAGATCTAAAGTACATTGTGCTACAAAATGTATCTCATAGTTGATGGTTACTTGGACATATCTAAGTATGCACTTGGAAACCTTTCAATGCAACTTATGTGGCTCCTTCATATATATGGAAACTATGTCTTTGCATATAAGAAATCTAGACAAAAGTGTTGAAAATGCAATAAGAAAATCCCAATTTAATTTTGTCCTTCAATTAAATTAGGAATAAAATTGTGATTCCACATCACATGACAACTTGTTTTAGTTAACTAAATTAATTTGACTTAGTTGGCTCAGTTAATTCAAGTTGAGGGTCTAACTTAAGTCATGTCGAGTATCTCTTACTTTATAGGAGCCTTGGTTGAGTTTATTTTGAGTTGTAATTAATTAATTCAATTTAAATGAGTTAAAGTCAGTTAATCTAGTTCCAATTGTTGGAGGAACAAGTGGGAGGTCTAGTAGTGTGATGCTGAATGCAATAATCAACCAATTAACTGATGATTCACTCATAAATAAGTCATGCATGTTAGATTTGATAGTTACCCAATTAAGATTGGAGTTCAAAGACAATGTACTATCAGTTGTATAATCATCCGAATTGTACAGGTGGTGCATACAGTCAGAGGAAGGCCTATGATGGCTTGCACAATTCCTTTGAGGAATTTCCCTAATTAATAGGGGGCTAATTCCCAAGGAAACAACGCAAGGAAATAGGGACTTGAGCAAGCATAAAATTAGTTAAGTATTGGCTCGGGTTTGTCTAGGAAGCTTTGAGACAGATAGAGATAGTGTAGAAGTTGCTCGGGCTTTAGCAAAACATTGTAATCTTCTTATATTTTCTGACTAATGCAATATACAAATAATAGGGGTTTTTAGCCGTGACTTTCCCCAGGAAATCATTGTGTAATGTGTTGATTGAATTCTTTCTCTTGTATGTTTCGTGATTTCGCGACCGTTTAATTATTTCCGCTGATGAGTAGAGTAGATTCAAGTCTATTGTTTTAGTAAATTACAATTAGTAGTTTGAATCTACAAGGAATTTCTACAAAGAGTGAGTGAGATAACAAAGATTTCCCACAAGCTTTCTATAATGGTGCAATCAACCAATGATGTATCCTTTCCAACCTCAAGGTGAACCATGATAAGAAAGGTGTAGCTGCTAGCTTGCACTAGGTCATCTAAAAGCGAACTAAGATATTTCCTACGTACTTCGACTGAGCAATTTTTAGCCTTGAATCATTTTGGTTTATTTCTAGACTTAGGAAGAAGTGTAACAAACCCATATCTATGATGGAAAACCTATCATGTATAGGGGTTTTGCCAACAAAAATGGCATGCATTAGTAGTCAAGTGGAATCTGATTGAGGAACAAATTTAGAAAAAGTATATAGAAGAGATCAATGATGTACCTTACCACCTACAATTTTGGAGTTATCATGCATGTCGTATATGCTCATCAAATATGGGGATTTGAACCTTGTGAAGAAATCCTAAATGTTTTTGAAATTGCTTGGGTCTAATGAGTTGAGCTCATTTCAAGGATGTGACCCCACATCTTATCCTACGTCCCAAAAGAGTGTCTCCGAAGTGGTTGAAACATTATTTGGAGCGATGCATGCTTCGACATAAAACAATAATTTTGGAGAAATTGCTAACCATAGGAAACAGAAGGCCTCATTCGTGCAGTTGAAATATTTAGATTTTTCAACTGTGGGATTTGGTTCAATCTCTATTTCCATGGCCATTCGATACGAGCCTCCACTTCTAAGCTAAAGTAGAATTTTGATTTCCATTTGAAATAGTTATATGGTGTGAAAATTGTAGAAGGTGGAAACTCCATTCTTTCCAATAGCTCTAATCTTCAACATCTGCAAATAGATTGTTTATGTTCCTTCTTCTTGGCTCCTGTGGACGCTTATACTATGTGAAATTTTAGTTGAACTTGCACAAATTGGATCTAGTTAAAAAACAATAGACAAATCGTGCAATTAGGAAAGATGACATAAAATAGATAGAGAAAAAAATTAATGAATTTTGTTAATGCATAAAAAAGAAAATGATGAGAGAATACAATTTAATGCAATATATTCTACATGGTTGAACTAATATAATAGTGAATCTAGAGAGACGTGAATATGCATTGAAGATAATTGACACCTAGTACTAGTTAACTCAACATGCAATCATGAGTAAACTGCCTCTTGCAAATGGAGGTTAATAGAACTCATGAATGCACTTGGGAAGTGCCCTCTTGGAGATATAATGTCCACTCAATAATGTAAGAGAAATACAATTAAGTATGTGTTATCTTCAATATATCCCGAAAGCAAATATAAA